>CM050165.1:383320935-383607198 GCA_027410445.1 Discoglossus pictus | reverse complement strand
CTTTGTTGGGACCCCCCCTCAAAGGCCAGAGGCAGAACCTGATCTTTCTTGTCTACCCTGCCTCACTTGGGAGACCCTCTTGCCCCTGCTTTTCCTCCAGACCCTTTTCCACATTAACCCCTATAGGGTCTGGAGAAAGAGATGTGTGGTCTGGCACCAGCTGGTTGAGCTTAATAACCGGGCCAGACAATGTCACCGGATGAGGAGGAGATGTTTTGTTCCTCTTCTTGCTTTTAGAGGGAGGTGCTCCACTATAGAGCACTTCCCACTTATCAGCAACCTCCCTGTTGGTTTTATGCTTCCTCTTCCTGGGGACGTCACTCCTGGAAGAGGAGCTGCCACTAGCTGCCCCCCCTGCAGAGGGCTTATTATCCCTCTGCTTACACTGTGCCCCCACACTAACTGATGTAATTATGGTGGGGGTAGATTGGGACTTGGGAGATGCAGCTGTGACACTGGGAGGACCGGTGACATTCTTCCCCTTTTTCCCCGTGTTTGCAGTCTTGCTGGAGACCACAGACACAGATGGCTTTTTTGGGAAGAAGGGTGGTTTGGAGGCCGTGGTGGTGGCTCTGAGGAACGGCCTCCCTTGCTTGAGCTCTGTGGGGGGGCTATGACCCTTGAGGTCCCCGCTGTTATGGGCTCAGCGGGGATGGGTGCTGTACTGACGGAGGTGCATTTTGCTGGGGCTGGGGCATGATGCTTTACATTAGGACAATTCCTACGTGTATGACACAACCCCTTGCAATGATAGCACTGCACCTCCGTAGTGCTGTTAAAAATCCTGTAGAGCACCCCCTCAAATGGAACCCCAAAAGACCCCTCTATGTTTTCTGCGCCCTGAGGCAGGCACATTTTTACCTGCCTCTTGAAAGAGAGCACATGACGTAGTGCTCTCTCTCTGCACCCCAGGGGAATTTTAATAAATGGTGTTTTTACTTCCCCTAGGGTTAGCAGGTGGGGGCGCAGGAGGGAGTCTGGTAGGAAGGGGGGCACATTAGAGAGTGTTACTTTTGTGCCCAACCCTTCCAGGGGTTCTATTTTGACATATAATCCCCCCACTGTGATGCCTCTCTGTATAAGAATGTGAGCAGCAGCCAGCGTACGGGTAAAGAAAACTGCTTTCCCATACATTTTGCTGGCTGCTACTATAACAGAGGGGCTGATGACATTAGCTGCAGCACGCAGATAGATATCAATGCTGTAGACCCCAGACATCTGACATTTAACCCCATGCTTCCTGGTGATCTGCCCCTCAGCCCCAGCAGTGGTATTACTGGGGCCAGCAGAAACCACCTGTGACCAGGTATTAGCCACAGGGGTAGGTCTGCTGGCAGAACCACCAGGAGCTGGGGCTGCCTTATCTGCCTGGGGCCTATGCTGTGCAGTGCTGCAGCTAGGATTTTCAGCGGCCATTATTCCCCCTTTTGACCCCTGAGGCTTCTTAATGGTCTTATCCCTCATGTTTAGACCCTTTTATTTTTTGTTTACTTGTTTTATTTATTTTTATTTTTTGTTTTATGATTTTCTATTGTTTTCTTTTTCAAAATATATAAGTGTGAAAAAGAAACAAAAAGACAAAACTAAGGGAGAGAGAGAGATGATGCTTGGCAGTGGAAGGGTTAATGGCCTGTTGCAAGGTGTCTAATTGCAAACAACACAGAGAACACAGAGGCTTTTTAACCCCTCTGTGTCTCTGTGTCAGATGTTAAAAAATAGCCTTTTCAACAAAAATTCTAATTGTTTCCCCCCCACTGCCTACAAAGATGTTACTTGTCTTCTCTCCCCCAAAACATAAAACCCAACAACAAACAAACAAAACTTTAAAAAAAACTGAATTTTTTTAAAAAAAAGTCAAAGTAAAAAAAGCTCCAGGAGTGAAGGTTAAGTGCTAAGGGAGGGGTGTGGCAAAGTATCCAGGAGACAGCTCACTCTCCTGGGATAGAGAGCTGAGCCTGGATCCCAGAAAACTAAAACTTAAATTAAACTAAGAAAAATACCACAAAAACTCCCAAAAATGAACATCACCGTGCACAAAGTGCTTATAAACAGAAAGTTGTTAAAATAAAACTTGTATTTGAGGGACTAAGACCCTAAAAAGCCTTTTGTTTGGAGCTCAAGCATGCACACAACATGCTCTCTGGCACAGTGTATTTTAAAATTATGAGAAAAACTTTTCTGTAAACTAAAGAAAAATCATTTTAGGAGGTTGAGAGATAAAGAAACCGGATGGGGGGATACCAAGCAGAGCACACCATCTAAAGCCCACTGGGAGACAAACTCATCCATTCCCCCAGTGGACAAAGCCAGGTGGTACTCTGCCCGGATACGGGAGCGCACCAGCACCCAGAACATGGCCTCAGGTGACAAGGGAACCCCCCCTATCAAACACTGCTTCCTGGACTTATATATAGCCAATTTGGCTAATGCCAGGAGCAGGTTGACGAGGAGGTCCCTGGCCTTATTGCCCCGGGACACTGGGCGCCCAAAAATAAAAATGTGAGGGGAGAAATGCAGCCAGAACTGCAGGAGGAGGCCCCTCAAGAGTGACAAGAGGGGCTGCAGTCTGGCGCAACTAAAATAAATATGATACACGGACTCTCCCTTGCCACAGAATGGACGAGTGGAGGGAGAGTCCGTGAATTTAGCTAAGTACTCTCCCGTGCTCAGTGCACCATGGAGCACTCTCCAACTCAAGTCCCCGGTGGGTCGTGGAACTAAATCAGAATAAAGTTCCCTCCACCGGGGCCTCTTGCCCTCGTCAGCTGGTAGGACCCGCCTCCAGATGGTATCGGGACGGGTCACGAGGGCAAGGAAGTGCACTGTATGGAGCACGAGAGAATATAAGCTCTTCCTCGGCATGCCGCAAAAGCATGCCGAGGGTATGTCCCTCAACTTCGAGAGGTTGGGGACAGGAGGAGCCTGAGGGGAAAAACGGGGCTTGTGTCCAATGCAAACAGCCGGAGCAGGGGTGTTGAAAGGTGCATGTGGCACTCCGGCCTGCAAAAGCCCCGCGAAGGAAGGTGCGCGAGTCGGGGGAAATGGCATCCCTAATCTCCTGGAGCAAGCGCCCTGAGACTTTGGGCGTCACATATCCCAAACGGAGCGCAAGCTCTTGGGGTGACACCCAATCAGAACGCCCGTATTCCAGGAGATCCCCGACTCGGGTCATCCGTGCATGACTAAGGCGGCGGATGATACTGGAGGACTGTAACATTGGAGCCCCCACTGCTGGATTAAATAGCAGGGGCTCTGTGAATATTTCATCCCCCAAAGGCACACCCTGCCTGGTCACGGAGACCATGCTCCAGGCCTTGAGGGTTTCCTGGTAGTATGCCGGCAACACAGAGAGGTCTCTCCCAAACCCCTCGGGCCTGATCAGAAATAATTGCCGGTCATACCCCAGGTTGCGCAACTGGCGATAAAAGCTGGATGCCAGTGCGCACCACTGCGGAGAGGGATCTGCATATAGGTATCTCTGCAGGTACTGAAGGCGGAAGGTGGACAACTGGGAGCATACACAAACTACTCCCTGTCCACCCTCCACCAAAGGCAGACTTGCCACCCCTGCAGAGACCCAATGCCTTCCCATCCAGAGGAAATCTAACAAATTCCTCTGGATATTGGTGACAAACTTGGGGGTCGGACTCAGACAAATCAGCCGGTGCCAGATCTGAGAAGCCACCAGCTGATTCACCACTAGAGTCCGCCCCCTAAGGGAAAGCATTTTTACAAGACCCCTCCATCGTCCCAGACGAGAGAGGACACTGCCCTCTAACTCCCTCCAGTTGTCTGGGACGGAAGCGTCCGCAGCGGACAGGTAGACCCCCAGATATTTAATGACATCTGCCTCGCACGTGATGTCACGAAACGTGGGAGGCAAAGAGTCTACCTGTAAATTACCCTCTAAAAGCCCTGTGCATTTGGACCAGTTGATCTGAGCGGAGGAGGCAGCTGAATATACCTCCTGGCACTGTTTTGCCAGCTCAAGATCAACTGGATCCTGGGCCACGAGGAGTACATCGTCAGCATAAGCTGAAAGGACAATCCGCATGTCTGAAACTTTTAGCACCAGCCCTGTGAGCCTTTTCCTCAGTAGGCAGAGGAAAGGCTCGATGACCAGTGCATATAACTGTCCAGACAAGGGACATCCTTGACGCACCCCTCGTCCAAATACCAAAGGTGCTGTTAGGGACCAATTGATTTTAAGTAAACACTCTGCAGAGGCGTACAGCGTTCTTATAAAGCCCACAAACTGTGGGCCAAAGCCGTATGCTTGCAGAGTGGCTATGAGGTAACCATGGTCCACCCTGTCAAACGCCTTCTCTTGATCTAAAGAGAGAAAGGCGAGTGACAGACCAGTCCTGCGAGAATAATGCAATAGATCCCGGACCAGAAAGATACTATCAAAGATAGTCCGGCCCGGGATCGCATAGGACTGGTCAGGGTGAACCAATTATGCCAGCACAGACCCAAGTCTAAGCGAGATGGCTTTAGCTACACTCTTGTAGTCCGTGCTGAGCAGAGAGACCGGTCGCCAGTTCTTAATAAGCCGGAGATCCCCCTTTTTTGGCAGCAGGGCAAGTACTGCCCTGCGACAAGACAGGGGCATCTCCCCGGTCTCCAGGGCTTCCCCAAGGACCAGATGGAAATCAGGTCCCAGAGTCTCCCTGAAAAATTGGAAAAACTCTACAGTCAGTCCGTCCAGTCCTGGAGACTTCTCACAGGACATGGCACGGAGGGCTTCAGAGAGCTCTTGAAAAGATAGTGGTATATCAAGACGCTCTCTTACACCCTCACTGACTGTGGGCAGCCCCTCCCATAGCACCCTGCAGGCGTCTGGAGAAATGGGATCCGGAGAGTAAAGATCTTTATAAAAGTTCCGGGCTCTATCCCGGATACTCTCCGGATCTGTAAGGGGGGCACCGTCTTCATCTAGAAGACAGGTGATGTGCCTACTGTTACCCCCCTTTTTGTCCAGTGAGTAGAAGAGGCGCGAGCCGCCTTCTAGGTCTTTGAGAAAACCTAAGCGGCTGCGCACGTATGCCCCCTTGGCCTGGTGTCGTTCCAGGTCACAGAGGACACCCTTCCTCTCTACATACTCGCTCTGCAGGGATTGGTGCCTACAAGTGAACAGCCTCTGCTCCAGATGGAGTACCTCCCCCCGGAGTGACTCCAACTCAGCTTCGCGCTGCCCACTCGCACCCTTGGTATATTCCTGACACAGAAGTCGCAAATGAACCTTGCCCACGTCCCACCACAGTTTTAACGTGGCAAAGTCCCCCTTGCAACCCCTCCAGTCCATCCAAAACTCCCGGATCAATGTCACGAGCCCCTGGTCCTTCAACAAAGCATTGTTGAAGTGCCAATAGGCGGCTCGTGGCGCTGTTGGCGTTAGCGCCACTGTCACAGACACACAGTTGTGGTCTGTGAACGGAGCCAGCCTAATGGCACAAGAACCGACTCGTGACATATAGTGACTAGATATATATAGTCTGTCGATCCGGGAGTGGGACACCAGACTGGCTCTCACCCTGACGTAGGTGAAACCGTCTGATGCCCCTGGGTTCTGCTCTCGCTAGATGTCCTCCAGGGTGAAGCGGGCGATGATCTCCCGCAGGGCTGACGCAGAAGGCGGGTACGGCTCTGGACTATTCCGGTCCAGAGCGTCGAGGGTGCAGTTGAAATCACCCCCGAGTACCAAACACTCATCTGCGTCAACCGTCTCCAAAAACTGGGACAGTCTGGCGAGGAACCTCACTCTCTCGGGCCCTCCAGCAGGGGCATATATATTAACTAGGTTAATGATGCTACCCTGCTCTCGGACCCGGAGGTGGATTAGACGGCCTGGGATAACAGCTTTCACAAGCAGCAGCTCTGGCTGAAAAGACTCTGAGAACAGGGTCACCACTCCACATGACGCCGATGTGAAGTGGCTGAAGAAGACCCTGCCTCTCCACTCCAGTTGCCACGAGGCCTCAGCCTCTGGAGTGGTGTGAGTTTCCTGCAGGAAGCTCACAGAGTACCCTCCCTGATATAAATAGGAGAGTACCTGGAACCTGCGGAAACTGTCTTGACAGCCATTGGTATTTAGCGTGCTGATGTTCAAAGCCATTACTGCGTGTCAGGAATTGTGCGTTCCTCAGACCCTTGAGACTGCTGATAGGACACGCACATTTTATAGAATTTCCGGACGCGGAGATGCTCCGCAGTCCCAGAATTCTTGGCCCTAGTGCTGACCACTAGATATTGCTGGAGTGAGTGGAGAATAAACGACATATTCTTCCACCTCTCCAAGGCCAGCCGCACCTTCCTTTTCTTTTGTCCATGAAGGGTGCTCTCAAGGAATAGATCTATTTCCTTGACAGGGATAACCCACCCAGAATCTGATGTTCCTTCTAGTGGGTCACCCCTGGGCTCCTCTTGGCTGAGGGCTTTTACTCCATCCTCCCCGGCTGGAGTCAGTTTCCTCAGCTTTATTCTCAGGGACCCCCTCTTAGATGATACAGAAGGAGTCCCTTTAGCACCCTTCAAGGTAAATAATGGACCCTTGGATTGCTGTTGCACCCCTGTAGCTTCAGGAGTGCATTCAGGGGTAGCTGGCTGGACAGCAGTGGCTGGCATGGCTTCCTTAATGGAAGCCTTGGAGGCTTTATATGCCTCCTCTGCCAGTTCCACCGCTGCTTGCTCAGCTTGGATGGCACCGATGTTAGGGTCAGTGGACGGCTGAGGAGGGTAGACAGGCTCTCCCATGATGTTAACAGGAAAACCTGTTTTATCACCCTCCCCCATTTCCACACAAAAATCCATGGGGTCCTGAATGGGGGTCATGCCTATATTCCCCCCCCTCCAGTAGTGACTCGGCCTGGGGCTCTAACAAAGCCCGAGGTACGTCACTAGAGAGTGACACTGGAGGAGGAGACTGACTGGTGCCCTTGAAGCTCAGCACCTCAGGGACACTGACTACCCATTCAGCAGGGGCTTTGTTGGGTCCCCCCTCAAAGGCCAGAGGCAGAACCTGATCTTTCTTGTCTACCCCTGCCTCACTTGGGAGACCCTCTTGCCCCTGCTTTTCCTCCAGACCCTTTTCCACATTAACCCCTATAGGGTCTGGAGAGAGAGATGTGTGGTCTGGCACCGGCTGGCTGAGCTTAATAACCGGGCCAGACAATGTCACCGGATGAGGAGGAGATGTTTTGTTCCTCTTCTTGCTTTTAGAGGTAGGTGCTCCACTATAGAGCACTTCCCACTTATCAGCAACCTCCCTGTTGGTTTTATGCTTCCTCTTCCTGGGGACGTCACTCCTGGAAGAGGAGCTGCCACTAGCTGCCTCTCCTGCAGAGGGCTTATTATCCCTCTGCTTACACTGTGCCCCCACACTAACTGATGTCATTATGGTGGGGGCAGATTGGGACTTGGGAGATGCAGCTGTGACACTGGGAGGACCGGTGACATTCTTCCCCTTTTTCCCCGTGTCTGCAGTCTTGCTGGAGACCACAGACACAGATGGCTTTTTGGGGGAAGAATGGGGTTTGGAGGCCGTGGTGGTGGCTTGAGGAACGGCCTCCTTGCCTGAGCTCTGTGGGGGGGCTATGACCCTTGAGGTCCCCGTTGTTATGGGCTCAGCGGGGATGGGTGCTGTACTGACGGAGGTGCCATTTGCTGGGGCTGGGGCATGATGCTTTTCATTAGGACAATTCCTACGTGTATGCCCCAACCCCTTGCAATGATAGCACTGCACCTCCGTAGTGCTGTAAAAAATCCTGTAGAGCACCCCCTCAAATGGAACCCCAAAAGACCCCTCAATGTTTTCTGCGCCCTGAGGCAGGCACATTTGTACCTGCCTCTTGAAAGAGAGCACATGACGTAGTGCTCTCTCTCTGCACCCCAGGGGAATTTTAATAAATGGTGTTTTTACTTCCCCTAGGGTTAGCAGGTGGGGGCGCAGGAGGGAGTCTGGTAGGAAGGGGGGCAAATTAGAGAGTGTTACTTTTGTGCCCAACCCTTCCAGGGGTTCTATTGGGACATATAATCCCCCCACTGTGATGCCTCTCTGTACAAGAATGTGAGCAGCAGCCAGCGTACGGGTAAAGAAAACTGCTTTCCCGTACATTTTGCTGGCTGCTACTATAACAGAGGGGCTGATGACGTTAGCTGCAGCACGCAGATAGATATCAATGCTGTAGACCCCAGACATCTGACATTTAACCCCATGCTTCCTAGTGATCTGCCCCTCAGCCCCAGCGGTGGTATTACTGGGGCCAGCAGAAACCACCTGTGACCAGGTATTAGCCACAGGGGTAGGTCTGCTGGCAGAACCACCAGGAGCTGGGGCTGCCTTATCTGCCTGGGCCTATGCTGTGCAGTGCTGCAGCTAGGATTTTCAGCGGCCATTATTCCCCCTTTTGACCCCTGAGGCTTCTTAGTGGTCTTATCCCTCATGTTTAGACCCTTTTCTTTTTTAGTTTATTTGTTTTATTTATTTTTATTTTTTGTTTTATGATTTTTTACTGTTTTCTTTTTTTTTTAAATATAAAAGTGTGAAAAAGAAACAAAAAGACAAAACTAAGGGAGACAAAACTAAGGGAGAGAGAGAGGTGATGCTTGGCAGTGGAAGGGTTAATGGCCTGTTGCAAGGTGTCTAATTGCAACAACACAGAGAACACAGAGGCTTTTTAACCCCTCTGTGTCTCTGTGTCAAATGTTAAAAAAAAGCCTTTTCAACAAAAATTCTAATTGTTTTCCCCCCCACTGCCTACAAAGATGTTACTTGTCTTCTCTCCCCCAAAACATAAAACCCAACACCACACAAACAAAACTTCAACAAAACCTAATAAACTTTTTAAAAGAAAAAAAGTCAAAGTAACAAAGCTCCAGGTGTGAAGGTGTAGTGCTAAGGGAGGGGTGTGGCAAAGTATCCAGGAGACAGCTCACTCTCCTGGGATAGAGACTTGAGCCTGACCCCCAGAAAACTAAAACTTAAATTAAACTTAGAAAAATACCACAAAAACTCCCAAAAATGAACAACACCGTGCACAAAGTGCTTATAAACAGAAATTTGTTAAAATAAAACATGTATTTGAGGGACTAAGATCCTAAAAAGCCTTTTGTTTGAAGCTCAAGCATGCACACAACATGCTCTCTGGCACAGTACTTGAAAGCAGGACACACACTATGGGTAGCGGTCAAGCAAATGAACTTTGATTGACGGTTATGCAAATGCACTTAGATTTAAGAAAATAAAAGTTTGGGTTTTTTAAATGTGGACTGTTGGTACCCCAACTAGACTGGATTGGTTGAACTTGGCACAGTACTTGTGAGCAGGACACACACTATGGGTAGCGGTCAAGCAAATGAACTTTGACGGTTATGCAAATGCACTTAGATTTAAGAAAATAAAAGTTTGGGTTTTTTAAATGTGGACTGTTGGTACCCCAACTAGACTGGATTGGTTGAACTTGGCACAGTACTTGTAAGCAGGACACACACTATGGGTAGCGGTCAAGCAAATGAACTTTGATTGACGGTTATGCAAATGCACTTAGATTAAAGAAAATAAAAGTTTGGGTTTTTTAAAAGTAGACAACTAGTAAACAATATTATATTGTATGCGTTGTGCACACACAGTATAAGCTGTGAGCCTGACACACACACTTACAAGCAGGGGCTAGCAGGGAGACAGGCAAATGAAGTTAGATTACACAGAAAAAGAACGGGAAAAAAATGATGTTATAGTCTTAAAAAGGGCTTTTTGGGGTGCTGTGTTTACAGCAGAGATCTGATGAGTCCTTCAGCACTGCACTGGACACTGAATAAACTTGCCTAGCTATGGTTTTCCCTATTGATGCAGTATCACCTACACTCTAACTCCTCTCAGTAAGACTGCAAGTTAGTTCTGATTCCAAAATGCCTGCTGTCCATGAGGTAGAAGGGTGTGGAAGGGAGTGTATGCTGCTGATTGGCTGGAATGTGTCTGCTGACTGTGACATGCAGGGTCAAAGTTTTCTCAATGATAAAGTATTGGGGGCGGGTCGAATCTCGCATATGTTCGCTGTTCGCCGCGAACGCGAACATGCTATGTTCGCCGGGAACAATCCGCCGGCGAACTATTCGCTACATCTCTACAGGCAATGAAAGAACTGCATTAGCTCAAAGTGAACCCCGAGATACAACACTTACTGCATGGTTTAAATTAAACTGCCAGTATATGCAGGCCAGACAATTTTTATACATTGAGATTCCTTATCCCTATGTATTTGTAAATGGTCTATGGCGACAACGAAGAAGAGAAGAAGTCCAAAGGGTTAAGATTACTACTTTTAAATATTCCCGGTGCACATAGTTTTGAACATTTACGCACAGTGAATGACATAGTTTATGGTACTTTTCTATTAGCTGCAAGACATCAAAACTTCATAGCTGATGATACAGAATGGAAGAGGTGTCTGGAAGAAGCAGCACTATGTCAAATGCCAAAGCAAATGAGACAACAATTTGTGTTCATTTGCATCTTTTGCAATGTAACTGATGCATTTACTTTGTGGGAAACATTTAAATTAAACATGTCAGAAGACTTCTTGAAACGTTACAATGAGCCAATAGCACTGTTAAAAACTTTAATGGAAATTCAAGAAATATTGTTGGCTCAAGGATTAAATTGTGCAAGTTTTAATTTGCCTGGTCCAGGACTTATAGATGACATCAACTTTGATGATTATGACACTGAGCTACAAAAACAAAAAACTGAATAAAAAATGGCAACTTTAAATACTTTACAGTTAAAAGCATGTAATGCCATCACAACTGCTACAGATGATGAAATGGTCAAAGACCGGTATTTCTATCTAGACGGCCCTGGTGGATCAGGAAAAACGTATCTGTACAATTGTTTGATGAGTTACAATTCGAGCACAGGGTCAGCCAGCAATGCCATTTGCAACAACTGGAATTGCAGCACTTTTGTTAGACGGTGGTAGAACTGTGCATAGTGGATTTAAGCTGCCAGTTCCCATTTTGGAAACATCAGTGTCAGATATTCAACTGAATTCGTTACAAGCAAAAAAAAAACTAAATTAATTGTCATAGACGAGGCAACAATGATGTCATGTCATGCTTTGCAATGTATTGATAGATTCTTAAAATAAGTGATGGATAATAATTTGCCATTTGGTGGAAAGGTGATGCTGTTAGGAGGAGATTTTAGGCAAACATTACCTGTTGTGACACATGGAAATAGAACTGAGATCATTGAAACATGTATCAAGACAAGTAAACTTTGGAAAATATTAACACATCTCAAATTAGAATTAAATATGAGATCTAAAGGACAAAATGATTTCAATGATTGGCTCATTGAAATTGGAGGAGGAAAACATCCACAAATACATAATTTACCCAATGATACCATTGGAATTCCATCACAAATGGTTTGCAAGGAATCAATCATGTCAGCAATCTTTCTAAACACCCAGAATAACGGCGATTACTCAGACATTGCAAACAAAGTGATATTAACATCAAAAAATATAGATGCCTTGAATCTAAATAACGAAATTTAAAATTTCAGCAACGCACCACAAAATAATTATTACAGTACAGATTCAGTTCTGGCTGATGATAAAGAAAGTGAATCGAATTTTAGTATCAAATTTATTAACTCTTTAACACCATCTGGAATGCCACCACATGTTTTGCAATTGAAAAAAGGGGCAATTGTCAT
This sequence comes from Discoglossus pictus, assembly GCA_027410445.1. Classification (NCBI taxonomy): domain Eukaryota; kingdom Metazoa; phylum Chordata; class Amphibia; order Anura; family Alytidae; genus Discoglossus; species Discoglossus pictus. The sequence continues at coordinate 383,595,479 of CM050165.1, read as the reverse complement.
GCTATTGAGAATTATGAATCCAAAAAAAGGACTTTGTAATGGGACCAGATTAATTGTGCACGAGTTAAAAAATAATTTTATACATGCAGAAATTATGACTGGGACCCATAAAGGTGAACGATTTTTTATGCCAAGAATTGATTTAGCTCCAAGTGAGAGTGGTTTGGCTTTTGTCCTTCAAAGGAGACAATTTCCAGTTATCATGGCATTTGCCATGACCATCAATAAATCCCATGGACAAACTTTTAAGTTGGTGGATATTTTTTTTAAAGAACCTGTTTTTGCACATGGAAAACTCTATGTTGCCTTTTCAAGCTGCACAAATCCAGATGCTATTAAAGTTTCAATTGAAGACAAAAATATTGTGTACTACGAGGTTTTGTAATCACAGATAATAGTGGTTTCATTGGAAGGAAGAAATTAAAGGTCAATTGCCCTCTTCTTAGTGGCACACTAATTCAGGTAAAAAAATATGTCAAAAATGTCAGATAAATACAGTAATAACCAACAAAAAAGGACGAAAGGAACCAAAAGAAGAAGAAAAAAAAGGACTTACATCACATATACAGAAATAAAAGGGTGCTGTGCTCTTTAAAAGAAAACCAGTTTTAAGGCAAAAAAAAAAATGGAATGTCTTGGAAGTCAGTTTAGACATGATTGGCTCCACAAAACAGTAAGCTTGCATTTTAGAAAATGTTGAAAATTAAACATGTTTCTTTCAGGTTTGTAAGCTTCAAAATATGTTTGAAAAGGTCACATACGTTGATGCATTCTTTGTCATTAAAGTTTAATGTTAGTAGCAGCATCATCATTTCTTGAAAAATTTAAATGGTGCATGATATATAGATTATTGATCCAGGGACAAATCCGATTGCCAGTTAATGGAGTAGGAAGGAAATATTTTTCAACAACAGTTTCAACAAATTTACAAAGTTGAAATTACATTTTTTTAAAGTTGCCTTCCTCTGGATTCAATATTCAAGATCACTATAGTTTAAAATAAATTAAGGTTAAATGTTATTTTCTTATGTTAATGTTTGCATTGTTACCAAGTTTGATAAATTCAGTTAGTAAATGTTAAAAAAGATTTATGTAATTTGTAGCAGAAACATTTGTTAACAAAATGAAATGTATAATTAAATAGAAAGGATTAATCCAGGCAGTAATCCGATCGCCATTTAATGGGGTCAGGAAGGAATTCCTTTGTTTACCCTTTTGAGACAATTGGCTAAGTTGCAATGTTTATTTTTTACTGTTTGCCTTCCTCTAGATTCAATACCTATGTGTTTTAACAGGAGTTTTAATTAAAGTTTCCATGTTAAAAAGCATTATGTCACTGTTGAAGAGACTCATTTACAAAAAGTTCAACAATTTCATCTTAGTATTGTTAAAAAAAAAACATTACACACTGTTTACAATATGACTTGATAATTAGAAAACTTCATGTAATGGTTTAAAATATGTTTTCTGAGAAATTGGATGGATTGTTTTATTATTATCCCATTCCATACATGACAATTAAAAAGTTTGAAATAGTTTAACAATACATTGTTAAAGAAATTAAAGAAACATTTTTGTACTTCCTTGTAGATAAGAAAAAGATTTACAGTGTTAGAGAATAACATTGTGTCACAAACAGCTTTTCCAGCGTAAAACATTCTATTGACCGTCATTTTTTGACAGGCAAGTCTCTAGTAAGAATATAAGACTCCTGATGCAGCAGGATACTATATTTATACTAGCGAATTGCCCGTCAAAAAATGACGGCAATAGAACTGTAAGTCAAGAAATGGTGTTTGGCACAGACATTATTTTTTGTGGTGATCTGAGATCTCAGCGGTGATTGCGAGCCTCGCGCTGAGCGCCTTCGATTTTTATCAGAGGCGCTTTTGCTGCCATTGCAAGGTGGGCGCTGATCTGCTTTTTGCGCTTATTGCAAGGCTGTCCCCTTGTCCCCTTTGTGTGCTATGAGCAGCGTTGGCGCTCCTTGTGAGACGAGCTGTGAATGGCTTTTGCGTTTATTGCAAAAGTGTTTTTATTTAAAAAAAATTGTGTATATGTATTTTGTGTTGCTAATTAAATAAGTAATAAATTAATAAATGAATATACTTTACCCATTTTTTTAAGTAATACATGTAGGAAGCATTGTGCTGAAGAGCTGACAATCTGTTTTGATGTTCCTGCAGCATACAATGTAGGTTTGCACTGTTGTGGAGGTGAGTGTCAGCAATGTGTGAAGTGTGTAGTGTAAGTAGGCTGCGTGTGTGAGGGGAAGCCATTAGTGCAGCTGTGTACTTCTGAATTCTGTAAGGTAGTGTTGTAAAATGGCGGCGAATGTGTATGTGATAGGCGGGTTTGTATGACAAAGCGTCCTTGCTAATGGTGTATGTTGTAGGTCTTACAGGTTTTAGTAAAAGCCGGATTTGCTTTGTGGAATTTATCGGCTTTAGGGGTTGTGTAACCTCGTTGTCGTTTTTCGTCTGCCATTTTTTCTCACGCTTTGGGGATTTTCGAGTGTGTAAACTTTGTAAAATTGCCAGAATTCAAGGTTTAAGTAGTGTTACAAAGGTCCTGGGTGTCCCCCCTTGGTGTGGGTAATGTTTTTATTTTATTTTTGTGTGTATTTTTGAATGTTTGTCGCTGTGCGCGGGTTGTCCGTTAAGATCGTATTTTTGCGAGTCCGTAATGGATTTTTTCTAAGTCCCGCAGCTTGTAAGTCCGTAGTTAGTCATTGCGTGTTTATGCTTCTTTTTCCAAGTCCCGATTGTGTGGTGCCGTACAGCCTCCACCTCCGCAAATGCGGACCCTCGCAAAGACGTAGGGGGTCGTAGGGATGAACGCCTACGGCGCTCATCTACACCAGTGCAAGGAGCGCCTTTGGCGCTCCATGCCATGAATTGCGGCGGGCTCGCATAGCGTTAGCAACAATCCGCATGCTGACAATTATATATGTGATTCTTAATTTGTTCTTTTTCATCTCTGTAAGTAGGGTCACAAAGATCTTTGATAGAACAAAGGGCTAATGCAGGAAAACTGTATATGAATATCCAGAATTTAACGCATGTCTGGGAATGACAAGATGGTGAGGTCTAGGTCTATTGTAAGTATCCAATCCTAAGGTAGAACATAAGGTATTGGATGACAGATACTCCATCTTGAGTCTTTGATAGGTAGATTTAGACACCATGAATGCCAACATGTACTGTGACATACTGAAGCAGAGCACAATCCCCTCCCTTCTGAGACTGAGATGCAGGGCAGTATTCCAACATGATAACGACCCCAAACACAGCTCCAAGACGACCACTACCTTGCTCAAGAAGCTCAAGGTAATGGTGATGGACTGGCCAAGCATGTCACCAGACCTAAACCCTATTGAGCATCTGTGGGGCATCCTCAAATGGAAGGTGGGGGAGTGAAAGGTCTCTAACATCCATCAGCTCCGTGATGTCATCATGGAGGAGTGGAAGAGGACTCCAGTGGCAACCTGTGAAGCTCTGGTTAACTCTAAGCCCATGATGGTTAAGGCAGTGGCCACACAACATATTTTCACTTTGGGCCCAATATGGACTTTTGAACGTAGGGGTTTAGTCACTTTTGTTGCCAACGGTTTAGACATTAATGACTGTGTGTTGAGTTATTTTGAGGGGACAGCAAATTTACGCTGTTATACCAGCTGTACACTTACTACTTTACATTGTAGCAGAGTGTCCTTTCTTCAGTGTTGTCACATGAAAAGATGTAATCAAATATTTACAAAAATGTGAGGGGTGTACTCATTTTTGTGAGATACTGTATATACTATACTATACAAGTTGCCAATCTTCATTGGGTCATTGCAAGAGGCGGGCTTTAATAGTTTTCAAAAATGTACTATAATATCAGCCAGTGATCAAAAATAATATATCAAATCAAAGAAAATAACAGGCCAAGCTTCCACCAAAGCACGGCCTTTATTGATAGACAGTTCCCTCACTATCTATCCTGTCCAGCTAAACGTGTGGAGCACAAACAAAAGAAACTGCACAATTGTTTTTTAAAATATCTGGCCTGTTTCCTTTAGAACTCTTTGTACGCTTTGTAAAGTCTGTGGCTCACACTAATCACACTAATATATATATATATATATATATATATATAAATATATAAATACGCAGAGCATGAACTGCATACAGCAGCCTTTAAATGGATCATATGAGATATATTCAACAGTGTTTAATGTATCAATCTGAAGAGTGGCCTTATACTGTCGTGTGAAGCCTAAGCAATTTCAACCCTATTGTAGCTGCTCAAATTCTACCTCTATCGATGAAATTGCAATGGTTTAGGTATCTGTAATCCTCTTCTGTCCACTATAAATATGATTAATGGATTTCTATGTTTTACATGCTCTTTGGTAAACACAGGAGCTAGCACGCTCCCTAAGCTCTGTAGGTCCTGAAAGGACTATAGATCTCCATCTCTGCGAAATAGCCTATTCGCTTCTGACAGTACATGAATACATTTCCTCTGCTCTCTTTTATTTTCTCCAAACGTGACATGCTCATCCTCAGTTTTGCAGGTCCTGTAAGAACAATAAATCCACAGTTCTGTGAAGATGCCCATATCATTCTTTACTGTGTAAATTCCAAAGTTCTTTGGAAATACCCATATACTTATTTGACTATATGAATACATTTAACATGCTTTTATGTATTTATTTTTTTTCTATAGATATGATACACCCATCCTCAGTTCTATAGGTTCTTAAAGGAAAATAAAGAAATACTCCTTTCACTGCAACAATACAGTTCAGCTATTTTTAATATGTAATAAAATGTGTTTAGGAGTGTCTATAGGAGGGGCCTGTACTGCCCTGCATGTATTTCTTTTTTGTTCAGTCGTATGCAGGGGGCTCTGGTGGCAAGGAGAGTCACACAATATATTTGGACATTATTATTTCTCTAGTGTATAGGAGCCCCTCAGGGATTGGGGGCAGGGTACAGGATGCAGGGGAAGGGCTAGTAGCGGGTGGGGAGTGCCCCAGAGGAGTGTTCTGTAGTGTACATATTTATTTCCTTATTTTTGCATCATTGGCTCTTTTTATTTCTGTAGTTAGTGTTTTTTTTTTCTTTAGTGGGGGGGGGGGGGGGGCAGTATAGGAGAAGAGGCCGGACATTTTGAGGATCCAATTTACGATCTGTGCATTAGCACTGCTTGTGACTCCTGGAGGGATGAGCTGCAGACACACGCAGGAACGAGGAGCAGCTGCTAGGAGCAAGTAAAGTAGGTAACTGGTGTGTGAGTGAAACTAGATGAAAGGGTAATGTTTAGGGGGTATGGGGTGAGAATTTCTGAGCAGTGACCAGAGGCAATGGTGATTTGAAAGGGGTTTGGATGAAGTGTGCATGGGGGAAGGGGCCTAAGGGGTTAAAAAAAAAGATGAGCAGTGATTTGGGGGTATATTTGAGGGGAGAAGGGGTTTGGGGTGAAAATCTGTGGGGAGTCTGTGGGGGCCACAGGGTGCCACAGAAGTTCTGTGGGGGCCACAGAGGACCTCCGTGGGCCATGGAGGGCTGTGGGGGCCACTGGAGGGCCATGGGTTCCACAAGGGGGCCGCAGGGGTTACAGAGGCCAGGGACCTTGGTGCCTTGCACCGGTTGCACTGGCGGTAGCTCTGCCTCTGCTCTTAAATGCTACTTACGGGTGCATGGTTTACGGTTTAGGCCTTCGGCCAGGTAGCTGCGGGCATGATCAATTGAATTGCCTTGTAACTGTTGCAAATTTCAAGCAGACTTACGGCTGGTATGAAGGCGACTGCAGGCTTGCAATTGAATGGATGCCTTAATGTTTTTCTATTAGAAGATGAAGAGATTAGAAAAGATTTTTAAAAACAATATAAACAATGGAATCATTTTAGATATGATGAAAACATAATTACCTGGTGAGGTTAGCTTAAAATTACAATAAATTAATATTTTATTAAAATTGAGCAAATAAAGGCTAGAGGAAAAGAGAGTTTTACAGAGATTTACAATTTCGCCTTCAGGCACTATATAGAGATACAAATTATGGTTTTGAGGTTGATGAAGACATAGGAAAAGTTAAAGCAGAAATAAAAAAGCATTTTAGTCAAAATTTTAGAAAACAAAAAATGTTCCTGTTATTTTTTCAAACAATTAGCAAATAAAAAAGATCTTATTGAAAATATAGAAGGGATAATTGAAATTAATAAAATGAAAGATATTGTTTTTGACTTTTATTCCTACTTTTTTCCTTTTAAAAAAACGGATACATTTTTAGCAGAACATTTTTTAGAGTCTTATTTTAATAATGATGACATAGAATTTTTTCAAAAAGATTTTATTAACACTGAGATTTGTAATAGCTTTTAAAAAAATTTTTAAAAGAAGGACACCAGGGAATGATGGACTACCCGGTGAATATTTTAGAAAAATATAAGTTTAATTGAGAAAAGATCAAAAACTATTTTTTTGCCTGCTTTGTGGAAGAAAGGTTTGGTTTTCATAATTTAATAAAATGGGAAAATTATAACAAATTATTTTACTAAATTATTAGCATCCAGATTAAAAATTGTTATTTCTAAAATTTTAGATCTGTGTCAGGTATGTGGTGTTCCAGGAAGAAATATTAATCTAAATCTCTGGGCAATTAGAGACAAAATTTATGATTTTTTAAATAGAAAACAGGACTTAGCACTTAATAATTTTGACTTTGAAAAAGCTTTTGATAGAGGTTCTCATAAATTTGTATTTCAGGTTTTAAAAAGAATGGGTGTTCCAGAAAGAATGTTGAGGCAAATAAAAGTGTGTATACATGATGCATGAGCAAAATTAGTGTGAATGGCTTTATGACAGATTGGATTAGCATAAATGCAGGAGTGAAACAAGGTTGTCTCTCTCTTTAATTTTATTTATATATTGCCTGGAACTCTTTTTAGCTGAAATTTAAAAAAAAGATAATGTTATACAAGGAGTTCCAGTGTCAGATGCTGGTGGAAAACAGGTTCAAGTTTTTTCTTATATGGATGATGCTACGATAGTGTGTAGGGACCCTGTTTCTATTAAACGAGTTGTGAGAGTTGCTGAATGGTTTTGTGGAGCGTCAGGTTTTAAATTAAATATTGAAAAAGTAAATGCATGCTGTATGGCAAATGGAAGAGTTCTAGACATCGCAATTCCAATGCAAAGAGAAAAAATAAAAATATTAGGTATTTATTTACAAGGAATATGGAAAATTAAATAAATTGGGAAATTATGCTAAACAATGAATTTATGGAGTTTTAGAAAATTAACAATGGAAGGGAAAATTCTAATTTTAAAACAGGTATTTGTACCTATAATGAAATATTCCCTTTGGACCAAGTCAAATAGTTCTAACCCATTCCTGAGTATAGATGTGTGACATTAGCTTTATGAAGATTGTTTGTTTGTTGTGTGAGGTGGAAACCTAAGTATTTAATATATGAGGGGGCCATTGAAACTGGAAATTTTGATGTAAAAACTGTAGGGAGAGATATATCCAAGGCTTCTGTTTTTTTTAGATCTACCTTCAAACCCGAGATCTTTCCAAAGTTGTTTAGAATTCGCATAAGAGTTGGAACCGAGGTGATAGGTAAAATGCACAATAAAGTGCACAAGAGATCATCCGCGAATAGGCAGCACTTAAGATGATGATGGCCTATTGCAATGCCATGAATGGAAGAGTTAGATCTAATTGTCTGGGCCAGGGGTTTTATTGCCAAATCAAACAACAAGGGAGAGAGGGGGTATCCCTGTTTGGTGCCTCGCTGGATGTCGATAAATATTGTTGAGTTCCCAGCAAGTTTAAGCGATGCTTTGGGGTTGCAATGTTTGGAGACGATTCATAAAGGGACCAGAAACGCCAAATTTAGTGAGAGTTTTTTGTAAATAGGGCCATTCAAGCAAATTGAACGCCTTTTCAATGTCAAGGATTAAGAGGCATGCAGGAGTTTGGGTTTGTTTTGGCCAGTGGATTGAGTTGCGTACTTGCTGAATGTTGTCTCCTGCTTGCCTAAAAGGGATAAAACCAACCAGGTACTTGTGGATTAGTCTGGGAAGGAAGTAATTGATACTATTTGACATGAGTTTTACCAGGATCTTAATATCCCCATTTAGGAGGGAGATGGCCCTATAATTTTTCACTTTGGTTGGGTCTCTGCCTTCCTTGGGAAAAAATACAAGGTGGGCCTGATTGAGTTCAGGAGCTATAGGAGACCCTCTAGGATCCTGTTGAATACATTTGTAAGCTGTGGGGCTAATAGATCAGTGAATGTTTTATAATACAAATTAGAATATCCATCTGGACCATGGGCTTTATCACTTTTAAGCTTTGGATAACTTTTTTAACTTCTTGATCAGGGACTCTAGATCGAGTGGGGTGAGCGTGGGAAGGTCACAAGAGTCAAGGAAGGAGTTTGTGATAGATTCAAATTTGTATGGTGATGAGGAGTATAATTTCTGAAAAAATGAATGAAAGGTGTCTAGAATTTTTTGGGGGCTAACTGTAATGTCTCCCGATGAGGACCTAATGCAGAAGATTTTAGATTGACCAAGTTTCCCTCTGAGTTTTTTGACAAGAAGAGAATTAGGTTTATTGGCTTAAGTATAAAATTTGAGTTGTGTCCATCTCATAGCCTTCTCCGTATGATGTGATAGAACTAGATCTAGTTCCCACCTCAGTTTGTCAATGGATTGGTAAAGTCTTCGAGATGGATTTAGTTGATTAGGCTGTTCCAAAATCAGTTACTCCCTTCTCAGGGTTATCTCTTTGATTTGTTTCTTATTTATGGACTCATATTTAATACACACTCCCCTAATAAAGGCTTCATGAACCGCCCAGACTCACCCAATATCCTATTCCACATGCAAGTTTGTAGAAAAAAAAGAGCTTGATATCGTTGGCTATGTGGTCTCTGAATATTGGGCTTGTCAGGAGCATTTCATTCAACCTTCATGAATGCGGTAAGAGTGTATTTGCACCAAAAGCAATAGAGATACTAACGAGCGAGTGGACAGACCAGGTACATGGGAACATTTCTGATTTAGTTAAATGGTCAGAGAGTGACAAATCAATAAGTATTGTATCTATTCTTGACTATGTGTTGTGAACTGGAGAATAGAAAGTGCATTCTCTATCTGTGAATCAATCTCCAAGCATTGACTATATGTAATACTTGTAATAGAATGCTATGACAGAGAGTTTAACATCCAACAGGTTACCAATCAAAACGATAAGATCACCATTGTATCCATATATTTAGGTTCTATTGTGAAGGCAAAGTCCCTGTGAATTAAGATAGTTACGCCAGCTCTCTTTAAGGCTTGGGTGGTAGTATAGTATGATGGATAGTGTTTATGAAAAATTTGGGAGCCTTATTATGGGCGAAGTTGGGCTCCTGAAGGGTGTAAATGTTTGTATGAGAGGAAGGCCTTGAAGGGAGAATTAAAGCCTTTAACATTGTGGGAAACTATCGTATAAGGTGTGTCCATCATCTTACCTCGGGAGAGTATATCGCTGAGTGTCTCTGCTGAGGGAGTCAGTTGGCTAGAAACCTGGCTGGTAGAGGTCCCAGATATCGGGGAGGCTGGAGGAGATCCCGGTCTTCTAAGGCAACTTGAAATATTACATAAAAAAGGGAAAAGAATAATGTAAATAACAGAAAGGCATAGTTGAAAATAACAACATTGGAGGTTTATGCATTTATTTGTCCTCATAAGAAAACTAAAGGCACAACTGTGCCAGAGGGAAGGGATTGGAATAATGACTCCCTAAAATACCTAATGAATGAATAAAAATAATGTAAAAGGTCATATTTCACATACCAAACCTGTCCTTAAATAACATTTTAAGAACTATAACTAGCTTATGTCAGGGTAATTTTAGAAAAAACACTGCATCATAAGATTATGTGTATCTGGGTAGCATAGGGTAAAGTAAAGCTATGGCTAAAAGTGTTGACCGTCAAAACTGTAAGGCAACATATCCGAGGAAATGCAAAGAAAAATAAGGAATATAACCTGAATATACAGCCTCGCAAGGAGGAATTGAGTTGCTAACTAAACATATTATATAACATCACACTTTAATCAAAATGTTGTCTTCAGGGCATCTGGACCTCTTCACTGTGAAAAGTCAGACCCGGGGATCTCTATACCCCCAAAGTTTTGTTCAAAAGCTGCAAAACCACTCAATGAGTCTCTAGTGAGCCGGTAGGTAAATGTATTAAAGGGGGCATCAGAGGACTCGAGGAGGAAGATTGATGTTTTGACCTTGTGGAGTGACCGCAAACCTCTGCCCACTGCTTGGCAGGCCTTACAGGTACATGTAGATGTGCTGCAAATGAAGAGTAGCCCATCTGGAAATGGAGGCTGAAGGGGAAACCCACATCTATATTTTATGCTGTTTTTGCCAAGATGAGTAGGGCTGGCTTGAGCAGTTTGCCTTTCAACAGAGTTAATGGTGCTAAGTCTGCATAAAGTTGTAATGGTGAGCCATCTGGGTCCAAAATAGAGGTCATTTTCCTAGAAGCTGCCAGTTCATTGTCCCTGGTTTTCTGTCATAGAAATCTGACAATAATGTCCTTTGGTAGATCTTGATTGCCCATACCACCTAAAGCTCTATGAGCCTGTTCAATTTCCCACATATTCTCATAATGAGGTGAAAGAATTGTGGCTATGGTGGAATGTAGATACGGTAGCAAGTCTGTGACTGACCTTGGGTTTCCGCATAGACGTATAGTATGATGTCTAGATCTGTTTTCTAGATCTTCAAGTTTGTTTTCTAAAGAAGTCATCAGCATGGAGTTATGCATTATATATTTTCTGAAATTGGCTTGAGAGTCCACCAGCTGTTCTGTAATTGTTTCTAAGTTTGCATTTGTTGACCTAACTCCAGGAGATCTTGGCGAAACTCTTTGACCGGTTTAGTTGAAGGAGCTCTTCAGTTTGAGGTAGTGTTAAATCTGTCAATTTCGTGGTTTGGTTGGGAGCGCCCTGGGGACCCTTTGAGTCAGAGCCATCTGGGGAAATTGCCGTCCAATCTGAAGGCGGCGTTTAAACCAGTTGCATCAGAGGTTAGCTCTGCCCCGCCCCCATTTCTATCAAATTTTAATAGTTATGTGTCCCAGAAAATTTGGAGTAATTTTTCCAATCCACTTTTAAGTAATAGTCAGAAACATCTGGCTTGGGGTCAGAGCCGGATCTACCTTTTTGGAGCCCCTGAACCTTGAAATAGAGGAGCCTCTGCGTGTGTGTGTGCAAGCTATGCACGCAGCAATTTCCCCTTTTCTGTATATCACTCTCTTGCTGTTTGAGCAAAGCACAGACATTTTTCAACATAACTACTCATACACGCGCCAAGCTATTACTTGTTTAATAAATTCATTTGATGGTGGGCCATAATACTTATATGTTTCTATCGGAGGACACCAAGCATATGTTACACAAACACATATTATGATTTATGACTTGTGTCGCAAATAAAAACTAAGAGCATAATTAATCATGAAAAAAGTAATGCAGCTGTTTTTAAATAGAAAAACTAAATGTTTATAAATGTAACTTCAATTCCTATACCGAACTGCAAACCTAAATACAGCCACCCTCACGTAAATGTTTTGGGAAAAAGCATAAAGAAAAAAGCAAATTGGGGTGCTGTGGAAAGCTCAGTCTGCCATCTAATACCATTCCTCCACTCCGACTTGAAGTTTAGCAAATCTAGGCCAATATATTTAAGGCCAATATTTTATCAATGTGCATATCTTTACTAAACCTTGGTCTCAGGTCATTGAATACATATTTGTCCATCATTATAATGACGAACAAAAGGAATATATTCAAGGAATATACTATAAATAGTCCAAACGTGATTAACATAGTGTTGATGTATATACTGAGTTTGATAGATTTTAATGTACCGTATGTATTATATCTATATCATGAGAACCTTATAAGTAAAGGCTAATTTTTCCAAATTTTGGACAATATGTGATTTTATACATAGTATATAAAATTGCTTAATCCAAAGTACTTTTATAACCAAGCTCACAGGCACACTGTCCAATCATATCTCCCAACTTTTCTTCTTTTGGTGGGACAGCTCTTCTTTTAAAGGATCATTGCACAATAAAAAAAAGTGTGTGTTTGGTTTACATTTCCTTAGATGCAATGTCCTGCTGATGGGGAAGGGGTGTGGAGTAAATGCGGTCTTATCCAGTTATCAAACAAAGGTTTTGGAGTTCTGCCTGTTCCCTTCACTGATAACTACAAACACGAACACATCATCCAACTCTCAGAATGTGATGTAACAAACACAAAATGGATTCCCTTACTCATAAACAGAGTAAAAACTCTGATTTTTGCAAAAACTGTTTTCTGTCCATGGCTTACACAGCTACAAATATTGTCAGCTTGGTGCACACTTGACAAACAAGTTGTCCTTTTTATGTTAAAATCCCTTTGTTCCTCACAACTCCTCAAATGTCCGTCTTTTAAATGGACACTGCCACATCTATGAAGAATTTCCTGTCATTAACCCTGTATTTAACTCAATCATCTTCTTTCTGTTTCTGGTTACTCCCCAGCTATTTCCCCAAGATTTTATGACATATGCCCATATCTGGGTTTGCCAGTGTGAGACATTTATTTAAACATTTTAACGCATGAGAATTAAAAGCATATTTTTAAAATTTGCAGTAATTGTTCACCATGCTATAATGTGTTTGTAGCGTTCAAAACAGACTCTTCTTATTCTGACAAAAGAATCAATTAAATATATTACTGGCAGATAAGACTGACTTAGCCAATCTAGTTTTTTTCTTTTTTACTGCTTGGTACAAAGTCTGAAACCATAACTGACACTTATAGCTTTGCTATTGTGATCACTGTACTGTGTAGATGCCTCATGCACCCACTACTAGTTCTGTGCAGTAGTGTGTTTGCTTAGGCTAGTACTCACTGTTTAGGCTAGTACCCAGTGCCTTCCTTGCAGTTCTTTTTTATTGAAACATGCTTCTGCACTACTCTTGTGTTGATCAAGTGTAGAGGAAAGGGAATGTCTGTAATGAAGTACATATCAGGGATTGGCTGGTTAAACATTATACATAAAGACATATATACACATAGACACCCACATTCATTTTTGTTTACTTAAACCTTTTAATAATCATTCTTCTTATACAAAAAGCGAAGTACATTGAAGTTTATACATTATTTCAGAAATATTATTTATTATTTATTTAGTCCTAACTTTAGTCAGTAACATTTAACAGAGTTTATTCAAAGTGGCCAAATATTATCTTGATATTCAATGAAGTTGAAAGAATAACATAGAACATGATTATAACTTTCTTAATGAAATTTGCTTTTATGATAAACGTACATGAAAAACACTTTTTCTTTGTGGTATCTGAAGGAGGACACTTATGGTACTTAACGCTACTTATACCTTTTCACAGCACATATTCTACAGTCAAAAAGCCCGGATGTAAGATTATGATAATGAAACTGTACATAACACAGGTTCCTTCTGTGCACCCTCTTTTTATGTGTGCATTTTCTTTCTCTCTGCCCTCTGTCTTTCATTGTGCCCTCTTGCTGCACTCCCTCCCACCTCTCTCTGCCTTCCTTCTCTCTCTCTCTCTCTCTCTCCCGATGGTATGGTGCAGTTGCTACAGCGCCAAGACAATACAACTGCCCATGAATAGTTGCTATGGCACAAAGATGGCGAACTGCACATTTTTTGGAAATAAAGAAAGTATTTCTCAGAGATATCTGCCCCTGGCCAAATTATCAATATGTGTATAGTGTGCACACCTTAGAGAAATAATACACCAACACAGAGTTTTGGTATAAAGCTTTCTCTCGCCTAATTTATAACGTCAGCCGTCATTTATATAGTTTTTAGTAATCAGATAAAAGTTACAATTAAGCAAAACATCAGGTTAATAAAGCAATTCATTGGTTATGGGGTGTCCGCTTTTACAGGACCTCGATCAGGTATTGGGTTAATACATTAAGGAGTCTCTAGGTGTCATCCCACAGGGGGATGAGTCTTTCTCTCATTGGTCAGAAGTTTAGGACAAAGGGAAGATGGCGTTCTCGTCCTTGTGCTCAGGGTGTGGTAAGACTCGTCATCCGTAACAGACCGGAAATAGTGCTGCCTACATCTTGTATGCAGGAAAGTGACAAATCCTCCATTTTAGAATCTCCAATAATCAACATTGTTAATACGATTACGTAATACTGCAAAGATAAGATATATAAGTAGGTGCACGAATACAGTTATGCATTTTGTACGGATCCCAATCCATAACAGTCCCCCCTAAAATGACATAATATATTCGTCACACTCTCAATTATTAGTAAAGCTTATTGATTATAACACCGTGTTCTAATATCGGGTGTTTAAAGCTAAGTATAATGGATTGATATATATATATATATATATATATATATATATATATATATATATATATATATATATCAACTATGGTCCTTCCAGAGCACTATTCTTTATGTCTTCTATTTCCGGATGTTGAAAGCATTTCATGTGTGTAAGTCATAGGTACATATCTTCGTTCGATCAGGCTTGCCATGACCTGATGTCACACCTACCCTATGACCTATGTGGCATGGGGAAGACCTAACACGCCTCTAATATCTAATAATGTAGCTAGGCTTGGATAGGAACCATAGGACTCAGATATAGTGTAGCTCAGCTCACAGAACACTCTCCTTAGAGCCAGTTAGAGTCCGCATCAGAAGATGGAATATTTTGCAATCATCATTCTTTCCATGTAGATCTGTGTCTAGATCTTGGTGGATAAAAGTGGGAGAAGCCTTGTCCACAGATTTCTGAAGGTAGTTGCGTATACAAGGAATAATACAACATAAGAGGAAGGCTAGCAAAATTATAACAATAAAGATAGCCATCCCTATTTGCAATAACACTTTCTGCCAGCCATTCATCCAAGCAAACCATGATTCCCAATAATCTATAGTACCAGAATTTTCCTTTAATTCTTGACCAAGGTTAGCCAATTTCTGGATTGCCAGTGTGATCTTACCATTTGGACCTGTATTATCAGGAATGTATGTACAACATGTACTGGTGTCAGGAAGCATTTTACAAACTCCACCCTTTTCTGCAAGGATCATGTCTAGTGCCATACGATTCTGGAAGGCCATGTGTGATGTAGCCTCTAATTGTTCTGCAATGCCTTTTAAGGCATCCTTAGTGTAGTTAACAAATCGTAGCTGGTTATAGTAGATATAATTAATCCAGGCAACATTCTTGTTTACACCAATCATTGGTATCAGTGATTCAAATCCTGCTGCTATCTGGTTTTGTGCCTTAAATTGGTCAGGCACCCCCCTTGGGACTCCAATAGTATCAATATATACATGTGGGTCAAAACTTTCCCGAGGTTCAGATGATGAAGTTTGTCTTCTCTTCCTGGACCTTGTTTGGGGGGCATTAGGTAGATTGTCATCATAATAAGTTGGGACAATGTGTAATGGCATTATGGCTTTAGCCAAGGTACATTCCCCACGCCATACTCCTGACAGTCTTACCCTGAGTTTCATATCCCCACACAACCAATATATGTCCCCTAAAGATCGGGTCTGATTGACTAGCAGTGTGGATGAACCATCTCTATATGTGTGACAAAATCCACTTGGGAACTTCTGCAAATTGAACCCCTGAGAAACGTTTCTCCTGTAACACGTATAATTTCCAGGGTATATAGTTATACCTCTCCCTGGATGGGGGTTATTGGTTACCACAGGGTACGTGTTTCTCCATTGTTCACACTCATCTGTATGACTATATCCTTTGAACAGTTTCAAAACGCATTTTTCTTCTTGCATTGGTATAGTAAGTGGAACAGTGCCCAAGTGAGGTCTAGCATGGCCACATACATAACAGTTGGTCTTATTACTTTCTTGTACATTGTATTTCATCCATTCTAACCATACATTAAGGTCTGAGAATCCAGTCTCAGTAGCTAATGTGTCCTCATATGTTGGGTCACCAGTAGCACCCATTGTTCCAATGATCTGGGGCCCTGACTTCAATGACCGCAATGCCAAAGGAAAATCTGGGTGTTTGTATAGATCTGCTATCTTAAACTCGCCCATCAATTCGGCACTCTGCCCTCTAGCCCAAGCCCTCAGTATATATGTATCAGCATCCATGGGACAAGGGTTTTGTATGGTCAGAGTCAGTTGCATATCAGAACCAGATACCCCACTATTCAGACATCGACCAGTCTTTATTAGAGTAATTCGGTCAAGGAGGGACCTACCCTGGTCATCTTTCTTATCTGCCGCACTTTGAGGTCTATACCCCCAAAGTGTACCAGTGACCCATCCTGCTGCCTTCCATGTGTCACAGTGTTTTCCAACAGTTTCATCAATGACACATATATACATATCTCTCTTGTATATATCACATTGTTCAGAGATTGAAGGACAAGGAACAATGTCGCAGAAGTCAAAGGTGTATGTGGCAACATGTGTATTACGTGAATTATACCAAAATGTAATACCATCTTTACCTTTTGTAATGGTTACCTGTTGAGCAGTATTTGGAATTACCATGAGAGACAGAACAACCCACTGAATTATACTCATTGTGTTAGTTCCTGATTGTCAGGGGGAGGAACCTTTTTGCAATGAGATGAGTGGACCCAAGTAGCTTTCCCTTCCAGCTTAACTGAGGTAGCTGTGATCAGCAGTACTTGGAATGGGCCTTCGTATCTGGGTTCCAAAGGAGTTTTTCTCACAAATTTCTTAACTAGGACCCAATATCCAGGAAGTAGTTGATGAGTACCAGTGATTACTTCCGAAGCTGGAATAGAAGAGAACACTTGTGCATGGATTTTAGTCAGTGCAGTGGACAATGCAATTACATAGTCAACAAGTACATCAGATTTAAGTTGCAATTGCTGAGGAAAGTAGCACCCTAATCTAGGAGCAGACCCAAACAAGTTTTCATGGGGGGACAATGCATGTTTCCCTCTAGGAGTATACCTGACACTGAACAAGGCTATGGGGAGACATTCAGGCCATGGCATACCAGTTTCTTTTTAGCATCCTAGATTTCAAGGTACCATTCATACGTTCCACCTTCCCACTACCTTGAGGATGGTAAGGCGTATGAAAGGAGAGGGTCACTCCTAGGGCTGTCCATATTTCTTTGGCCAGTACTACTGTAAAAGCTGGTCCCTGGTCACTCTCAATCACTTCAGGGACCCCATATCTGCAGATGACCTCTGTTAATAAGCCTTTCACTGTTGTTTTTGCTGTCATGTTTACAACTGGGTAGGCTTCTGGCCATCCTGAGAACATGTCCACGATGACTAATGCATATTCATACCGACCACTCTTTGGCATCTGAATGTGATCAATTTGTATCCTCTGGAATGGATATAATGATTTTGCCAAATGTCTCTGTGGTGGTTTCTCGGTGCGGCCTAAGTTGCACTTGGCACAAATACTGCACTATTTACAGTAAGTGCTTGTTAGAGTAGTGATGCCTGGGGACATGTAATACTTATTTATTAAGTTATTCATGAGAGTCTTTGACAGGTGTGCTGGCCCATGTGCCCATTGTACTGTTGCTGGGTACAAGCTTCTTGGCAAACACAATCTCAGATTGTCAACATATAGTCCATCTTTCAAAGCTGCTCCTTTTGCTTTCCATTTGTTCACTTCTCCTGGACCCGCCGTCTTCTGCCATTCTTTGAGCAATTTTAAGTCTTTTGGCAGAGTCTGCATTGTATAGATGTTTATTTCTCCATCCACCTCTCTCCTTTCCATTTCATGTGTTGTCATTGCTGCTTGTTTAGCTGTCTGATCTGCTAGATGGTTTCCTCGTGCTTCATCTGAATTTAGCTTCCCATGTGCCTTTACCTTCAGTATGGCTACTTCCTTTGGGAGTGTTAGAGCTTCTAACAGTTCACGGATGGCTTTATAATGCTTCACTGGAGTGCCTGCAGCTATCATGAATCCTCTGGCTCTCCAAATTGCTCCAAAGTCTTGAGTCACTCCCAGAGCATACCTTGAGTCTGTATAGATATTGGCTCGGACTCCTGTCGCAATCTCACAGGCCTTAGTCAATGCAATCAACTCTGCCTCTTGTGCTGACATGGAGGGAGGTAGTGAGAAGGCTCGTATCACATCTTTTTCCGTAGTCACAGCATATCCTGTGTGATATTTTCCATTCTCATCAGCATACCTTGATCCATCCCCATACAGAGTGATGTCTGGGTCTGTCAGGGCAAGTTCCTTTACATTCGCAAGGTGTGAGGTTTCCATTTCCATTTGCTGAAGACAGTCATGAGGTGCATTTGTGAGTCCTGGGACTGCATATGGGTCTCTGGCTTGTATACTGGGAGTGCTGTTTGCTTGCCAGTGGAGAGCTTTCTTTTCCACTCCTTCCTCTTCCAACTCCTCTTCCTCTGCAGATTCCCACCATTTTAATGCGGCTCCCAATGTCTCCCATCCATCCGGTGCAAACTTGGATAGTACAACATGTGGAATTTCTGTATCCCAATGATTGTAGAGCAATTCTGCTTCTTGTGGGAGCTCTACCGTAAATGCACCATCTCCTGCTGCATTGTTGTACAATGTCTTTAGTTTTAAGGTGACCTGCTTCAATTTAGTGAGTCTTGCTTCATATTGAAAATCTCGGCCTGGAGATTGTTTATTCCACAGTGTGCAATATAAAGGGTCTTGTGTCTCATCTGTGGGTGTCTGGCTGTTTCCACATTCCAATAGACGTCTTTGTACATATAGATTGGTTGTTCCTGAGCTTGGGTTCAAAATCAGGCTATACCAAAAGTATCCATCTTCCTCATCTCCCGCCTCTGAAAATGGTACGAGAGTGGCTGGATTGAGAATATAACATCTCTGTAAAGTAACATTGTCTGGTAGAAGGAGGGAACATTGCAGACGGAGGTGTCTGGCTGTAGTCATATGCTTGGGTTGTGTCTGCTGTATGATGGCCCCAATGTCATGTGGTGCCAGAACTGTGAGAGGATAACCAAGGACTATGTCATTGGTTTTGTCCAGTAAGTCATGTGCTGCCAATGCTGCTCTGAGGCAAGACTGCCCTCCTCTTTCCACAGCATCCAATTGACATGAGAAATAGCCAATAGGCCGTTGTCTGTTTCCATGGGACTGTGTCAAGACTCCCATTGCATGTCCCTCTTTTTCTGACACAAAGAGCTTGAATGGGAGATCATAGTTTGGTAATCCTAGTGCTGGTGCTTTGAAATAGCTTTCTTCAGGATGTAGAAATTATCCAGAGCTGTCTGTGTCATCTCATATGGCTCCGTCTTTAATACGTCATACAAGGGTTGCATCAGAAGGGATGCTTCTGGGATCCACGCTCTACAGTAATATATAAGACCTAGGAAAGCATGCAGTGGTCTGTGTCCTTCAGGGACTGACATGTCTTCTATTGCTTGCACGTGGGCACGTGTAAGATGATGCACACCTTTTGACAGGCAGTGTCCCAAAAATATGTCTCTTTACACCATTGTATTTTGTCTCTGGATACTTTGCATCCTTGTTCTGCCAAGTGTTTCAGCAAGCTTCCTGAGGTTCTTGTGGCTGTGGGAAGATCTTCAGCACACAGCAAGAGGTCATCAACATACTGCAGCAATACAATGTCAGGATTCGCTTGTTGCCAGGAGTCAAGGATATGGCTCATAGCCTTGGCAAACTGGCTGGGCGAATTTTGCGCTCCTTGAGGCATTACAGTCCATTTGTATTGATTATGATCATGCGAGAAAGCGAACAAATACTGGCAAGAAGGATCAAGGGGAATACTGAAGAAAGCATTTGCTAAATCCACTATGGTAAAGTATGCAGCTGCTGGAGGTATTCCAGAAAGGAGAGTATTCGGATTAGGTACTATTGGAGTGTCCAGTATAGTTGCTTCATTGACTGCTCGCAAATCTTGCACCATACGATATTTTACTGGTTCTCCCTTTTTGGATTTCTTCTTTATTGGAAAGAGGGGCGTGTTACATGGTGATGTACATGGGATCAATGCCCCTTGCTGCACTAATCTCTCTATCTGCTGAGAGATTGCATCTATTTGTGCTGGCTTCAGAGGATACTGTGGCTTGCGTGGTAACTCTGCTCCGGGTTTTAGTTTTACTATGACTGGTGGCACCTTTAGGTGTCCAATATCTTCCGGTCCTTGTGACCAGAGTGTTGCTGGAATCTTGTCCAAGATATCATCTGGACCTGTATTACAGATGCTATTGGCATTATGTGTACTAATATGGGCAGTGAGCAGAGTGCTGACGTGTCAGTGACTTGTAGAGGTGTAGAAACCTGTACAGTTCCATCTGGGGTGAATGAGATAGATGCTTGTAGTCAGGAAAGAACGTCTGCACCTAACAGATTTATAGGGCATGTGGAGGATACTACAAATCTTGCGAGTAGATCTGGAAATGGGCCTATTTGCATAAGTTGGGTTAAATGGTTGGAGCTGGGAACACCATCTACTCCTACACAAGCGACATCAATGTCAGACAGGTAAGATATATCGGGCAGATCTTGTTTTCTTAAAACGCTTCTGGCTGCACTTGTGTCTATGAGAAAGGTTGTGGGAGTTCCCTCTATTGGTAGTGTCACAATAGCTTGTGGTCCTACCTCGTCATCCCCTGAAGAAACTGCCAGAATAGGGGACACTGACACAGGCTCACCCCCATCCTATGCTGTAGTTTGAAGTACAGGCGCTGCATTAGTATCATCTCCCTGCTTTCTAGGTCTTGGCTTCCTGGGTGCCCTGCAATTCTTGCCAAGGTGTCCTGATTTCCCACAATTAAAACACGGTCTTGTTTCTTTCCGTGGTTATTCTTCAGAATTTACCATAAGCACAGCTGTCTTCTTAGACGCTTATGATGAAGGTTGTTTAGCCGCCGCTGTCTCCAGTCCTTTAGCAACCAGCAGTAAGGTGTCTAAAGGTAACACTCTATATTCCGGTCTGGATGTCAATAGGCCCTTTTGAAGTGTCTCCTGCAATCCTAGCGCGAAAGCTGTACTTAACATCTGCCTGTGTGTTTTATTATGTGGGCTGAAACCAAGGTCTGTAAATACTTGTGTGAGTCGTGCATGAAACTTTTCTACTGATTCTTCCTTGTCCTGTTTGATATCTTGTAACTTAACTGCTTGATCTGCCAATTTATCCTTTGCCCAATATCTTAACAGATCACAGAATTGTATACCAGATGTAAAGTCATGCTTTAAACTATTTGTACCATAAGGATCTATTGCATTCCGCATAATAGGCCAGTATGAATCTCCTGCCTTGATTTCACACAAGCTAACTAGGTCCTCCCACGCTGCTGAGTATGTCTTTTGGATCTGTGCCATCTTCCTATAGAAAGGCATAGGTTGTTTTTCAGAGTCGGGCAATGTGTTTATAAGGGAGGTGGCTTGTGTCGGGGTGAATGAAACGTACATTAGACTTCCCCTTCTCTTGTTCCTCCTCTTAGATTTCGCTTTGGAATTGGATCTCCTATCTCTCAATTCTTCCGCTCCCTCTCCTCCCCTTATGTCGTCATCCCACTCTTCTGAACTATCTTGTTGGTGATGATGGATGGGCAGAGCTTGCACTTCCAGTGGTGTTCTGGGCTTGGGGAGGGGGGCGAACAGCGGGCTTACGGCAGAGCTGTGTGAACTATGCACAATATGGGGCCCAGCACTTGCTGGTGAATGTTCTGTTACAATTGGTACCTCCACAGATGGAAATATACAGTGTCCCGTCTGGAGTCAATACTGGATACAAGCAAGTGGGATGTGCTGTTGGAGCGGTAGGAGTAATGGGCGGAGCCCCTTGGACAGGTGATATGACAAGTGACATCACGTTATGATGGGCAGTATTCGGGGGTGAGTGCAGCTCCTCCTTCGTGTGTGTGTGGGCGCCATCTTTGGGTTGTGGCTGAATGGAATGTCATTGTTCGTCAGTATGTAGTAGCTGTGGTGCATTCGGGTGACAGGGTGCTTGTGATATGGAGGGGACAACGGGCGAATTCGGGGAACAGACCACTTCACATGGAGCATGATACACATACATTTTCCGTCCCTTCAATTCAATCTCTCTCTTGATCCAACCCTCCTGTGCAATCGCTTTAGCCACCCTGTACCACATCTCTGCACTCGGCAACAAAACACAATCTTGTAACTGCCCTTTGTTATCTCTCAACACTTTACGCCACTCTTCTGCCCTCAAATGCCCTCCTACGACACTGGTAATACCACACACTTTGAACATCTTTTTGCCTCGTCTCACGACAGCCTCACCTCACCTTTTCTTAACTATATCCTGGGCCAACACGCCCTCACTCAATTTAACTTGCTTCTGCCCCATATCTCTATATGAAGCAAACACGTGTTTAGCAGCAGGGGTTTAACGAGGTAGTAATACAGAGAGAGAGAGAGAGAGTAGCAGAGAGAGAGATAGAGAGCTTGAAGCTCTGAAGAAGAAGGTCTGACTTGTTCGACTGCTACGAAGGGTTAATTCGTACGTCTTCTCTAAACTCAGACCGTTATTACCGCCCTCCTGGGACTATACCTTTGCAGTCTGTAACCACTTAACTGCTGGTAAGGGATAGCAAGGAGGATAGTGGACAGAGGCATGTAAATCAACAAGACATAATCGTATCACATTTCATATCATCATGCATTAATAACCAGCAGTAACATAACATGTAACATTATAATCAGCAAACCTTTTCTGCAGAAAACTTTAGATTCAAAGATATGTGATTCGGAATCTTGCACAACTAGGTGCTCGCAAACCGACACCCTCAGGGCTTATTGTGCTTTACAACACTATCAATCTGCCACTGAGGTCTGTGTCCCACATACACGTTTAACCACCCGTAGTGAATGACAGACGTCTCTCGGGGTTATCAGGCTACCAAGGCTTGAACAGCATGACCCCCAAGAGATATTCATCTATCCAGCATGCATAGACCCTTCCCAAGAAAGTATGCAAAGCAATCCCAATCTCCAGGGCACGTATATGCATGCCCCTATGTGCAATTTCTCTGGGTTATGTTCGTCTCTGGGCACAACTCATCCATCTTCAGAGCCTGTCACACATACACGTGTATGTCCCCGAACCACAATATCTAAGAAATCACAATCACTCAATCACACTACCAACAGTCACACATAGGCGACAGATATCACTATCTCTTGTACAGGATTCAAATGGACTTGAGGCAAGCTATTACCTGTACTTTGTAACCTCCCCTTACAGCGGAGCTGGACAACGGGCAGAGTCCCAGGAACAGGTCTACAAGGATAAGGTACTAATCATGTCCTTACCGTGTACCGGAGGTGATCAGGTTCCGCCTGTTCCTGTGAAGTCCGTCCAAACTCCTCTTGTCCGCTGCGGTTCGGTTAAACCTCAAGTCCCTGTTCGGGCGCCATCTTTTTTGGAAATAAAGAAAGTATTTCTCAGAGATATCTGCCCCTGGCCAAATTATCAATTATCAACACCTTAGAGAAATAATACACCAACACAGAGTTCTGGTATAAAGCTTTCTCTCGCCTAATTTATTACGTCAGCCCGTCATTTATATCGTTTTTAGTAATCTGATAAAAGTTACAATTAAGCAAAACATCAGGTTTATAAAGCAATTCATTGGTTATGAGGTGTCCGCTTTTACATGACCTCGATCAGGTATTGGGTTAATACATTAAGGAGTCTCTAGGTGTCATCCCAAAGTGGGATGAGTCTTTCTCTCATTGGTCCGAAGTTTAGGACAAAGGGAAGATGGCGTTCTCCTCCTTGTGCTCAGGGTGTGGTAAGACTCGTCATCCTTAACAGACCGGAAATAGTGCTGCCTACATCTTGTATGCAGGGAAGTGACAAATCCTCCATTTTAGAGTCTCTAATAATGAACATTGTTAATACGATTACGTAATACTGCAAAGATAAGATATATAAGTAGGTGCACGAATACAGTTATGCATTTTGTACGATCCCAATCCATAACACACATGTGCAGTTGTGTAATTTTCCTATCTTTAGGGGTAGTAGCTTGAGCCTGCGCAGAACCATCTCGCAGGTTTTACTCACAAGCTGATAACTATTATAGTGGATATATATATGGCACCTTTTTATATATATATATATATATATATATATATATATATATATATATATATATATTCTACTTCACATATATTTACATATATATATATATATATATATATATATATAATGTCAGTGATACAAATATTTACAATAACAGTTACAAGAGCCTTAAGATATGAGTGTCCCAGTAAAAGAATGTAAAAAACCTAAAGAAGCATATTACAGGATTCTAATGAAATATTTAAAGTCTATAAAACCTAACGCACATAAGAAGCCTTCCTACAGAATAATAAAATAAATCACATAGTCGATTACAAATACCTTCCCATTAAACACTGACACCCGTAATGCTAAGTCAAACCTGATTAATAGAGGACACCATCTACCCACCTGCCCTTCCTACAAATAGATTTACAATCCACAATAATCCTGTTTTGGCATTCAATGTGTACCACTGACATTTAATACAATGTGTAATTTGTTGTGTGCAAACTGTAGTGTTCATGAGGAATAGTAGGAAACCTCTAGGTGTTGACAAGATTTGAGCGGGAAACATCCAGCTATTTTTAAATCTTTATTGATGTTCTATCACTTTATTGAGGTTGCTACATGAGTAAGATATTTCCCTTCTCTGGGTCTATTGTGTCCAGTGCAGCTGCCTGCAGAAAAAGAGATTAAGCATGCTTAGTGAGCAGACAACTGCCTTGAAGTCAATACATCAAATTTCTCAGGGGCTTTTTAGTAATTAATAGCATTGATCTCTCATTACAAAAAATATGAATCTTGGGTTTTAAGTGGATCAGCCAAGTTGACCGATTGCTAAAAAAATAACATTCAACTGATAAAGCATTTGTTATTATGTATAGTTTATACCATACTCGAAAACTTATCAATATCAGATTGGTTTTAACTTGACTATTACCGTTCATGTAATCTTTGCAAGAGCCTGCTATCTTCAACTTACCATTAACATAAAGAAAATATATGAATCTCAGTTTGTTGGTGGATCAGAAGGCTGACTGACAGCTCAAAATAATTAACCTCAATGTAAGTTTTCCAGAGAAAACAATTATTAAATAATATTCAACTCATAAAGTTCCTGTGATTACCTATAAATGCCTGGTTCATTAACCAAGAATTGAGGGCGGGTCTGGAACTCTCCCACACACCTTAAATACTTTCTACCCCCACACCCTTCGCTCTAGTTTCATTTCTATCAGACTAATAGTAACTAAATATGCCACACCTCCAGCTACCATCACTAGGGAGAAAGCCCCAGCCACAATTTAAAATTATACCATATTCAGAATTCCCTCTGTGTCAGTTCGTACCATTATTGACAAATTAGATTATATTGTTTATACATGACTGTCAGGCCCACGTGACCAACACCCAACGGGGGCTGCAATGAGCGCCAAAGGCTCCCAGGGCTTGCATCACCCCCACTACCTGCTTCCTACCAGTGCAGGGCTCGCAATGAGCACCTCATGTGCTCATCACAAAGCCCCCAGAGCTTGCATCACCCGCTCGTGGCTTTCCC
Organism: Discoglossus pictus; assembly: GCA_027410445.1. Taxonomy (NCBI): domain Eukaryota; kingdom Metazoa; phylum Chordata; class Amphibia; order Anura; family Alytidae; genus Discoglossus; species Discoglossus pictus. The sequence goes on along the minus strand of CM050165.1, from coordinate 383,569,783 downwards.
AGAGCTCGCATCACCCACCCCAGTACCTGGATGCGACCCTGAATTCCTGCTGCCTCTCCCTTGAAGGCCGTCTTCTGGCTGTGTCCGACCGGCATATGCTAATGACGTGATGTCACATGAGCGTAACGTCATTAGCATATGCCGGTCGGACAAAGCAATAAGATGCACGCACGACTTACCCCCAGCTACTCAGGAGAGGGAGAGCAGGGCAAAGTGACACAGGGGAGGGAGTAGAGGGGGAAAAGACAGGGGAGGGAGAGGGGGCAAAAGAAACACAGGGGAGGGAGAGGGGGAAGAGACACAGGGGATTGGGGAAAGAGACATATGGGAGGGAGAGGGGGGAAGAGACACAGGGGAGTTAGAAGGTGGGAAAACGACACAAAGGGAGAGGGGAGAAGGGACACAAGGGAGGGAGAGGGGGGAAAGAGGCATGGGAGGAAGAGGGGGTAAAGAGACACAGAGGAGGGAGAGGGTGGGGAAAGAGACACAGCGGAGGGGGATAGAAACAAGGGAGGGAGAGGGGGAAGGGACACAGGGGAGGGAGAGGGGAAAGAGACACAGAGGAGGTGGGAAGAGACATAGGGGAGGGAGAGGGGGGAAGAGACACAGGGGAGTGAGAGGGTGGTAAAACAACACAGGGAGGGGTGATAGAAACAAGAGAGGGAGAGGGGGGAAGAGACACAGGGGACGGAAAGGGGGAAAGAGACATAGAGGAGGTAGATGGGGGAATGAGACACAGGGGAGGGGGATAGAAACAAGGGAGGGAGAGGGGGAAATGGCACAGGGGAGGTAGAGGGGAAAGAGACACAGAGGAGGTAGATGGGGGAATGAGACACAGGGGAGGGATAGGGGGGAAAGAGACATAGGTGAAGGAAAGGGTGGATAGAGACACAGGGCAGGAAGAGGGGGAAAGACAGAGGGCAGGGGAAAAGGAAACACAAGTGAGGGAGAGGAGGGGGTAAAGGAGACACAAGGGAGGGAAGGGAGGGGGAAAAGGAGACACAAGTGAGGGAGAAGAGGGGAAAATGAGACACAAGGGAGGGAGAGGAGGGGGAAAAGGAGACACAAGGGAAATAGAGGAGGGGGGAAATGAGACACCAGGGAGAGAGGAGGGGGGATGAGATACAATGGAGAGAGAGGAGGGGGAAATTAAAAACAAGGGAGAGAGATGAGAGGGGAAATGAGACACAAGGGTGGGAGATTATGGGGGAAATGAGTCACAAGGGAGGGAAAGGAGGGGGGAAATGATACACAAGGGAGAGAGAGGAGAGGGGAAATGAGACACGAGGGTGGGAGAGGAGGGGGGAAATGAAAGACAAGGGAGGGAGAGGATGGGGGAAATGAGATACAAGGGAGGGAGAAGGGGGAATGAAACACAAGGGAGGAAGAGGGGGATGAGACACAAGGGAGGGAGACGGGGTAAGAAGACACAAGGGATGGGGGGAAGGAAACACAAGGGAGGGAGAGGATGGGGAAAAATAACACAATGTAGGAAGTAGACAGGAGGAGAGACTCGCAATGATCACAGAAGGTGCTCACATTGGGTGGCAAACAACATTCACAGCCTTAACATTTTATTAGGATAAGATAAGTTTGTTGTCAGCTTATATTTACACAAATTCAGCTATGGTGGTGGACCTACTAACTCTTACAATGGCATATTAATCAAAGCCACAATTAATACATGCACTAGTGAAGGATATCATCCTCTCCGCAATATCATTCTCCGCAATATCATCAGATACTCGTGTCTGATATAAGGCGCTCAGCGCAGGGCTCACAATCAGCGCCGAAGGTGCACAGATGGCCAAAAGCCTCACATTGTGTGGCAAACAGCATTGCCAGCCTTACAATTTTAATCCCGTCATTTTTGACAGGCAAATTCCTAGTAATATCATAAGTTTGTCAAAACTACCCATTAATACGGAGAGGACACATAGGTCAGAAGCCATATGCACTGTTACTTACATCATACACAAGTATTTGTTCTCAGAATGATATGGCATTCCCAAGCACTAAACTTGCAGGTTAACGAACCCTGCAATTAGGGGCCTGTACAGTAGGCGAGAGGAAGGCTTGCAAAGCGCGCCTTTGGCGCTCATTGCGAGCAAAGCGATGGAGCTCATTGCGAGCCAAAAGATGAGCACCGCCAGTGGGAGAGGCTTGCACTGAGCCCCAAAGGTGATCAATGAAAAGCAGGAAACTTGAAGTACTCAGCGCAGTGCTCGCAATTAGTGCCAAAGGTGCTCAGCGGGCCAATAGCCTCACATTATTATTATTATTATTGTTTATTTGTAACGCGCCAACATATTCCGTAGCGCTATACATAAGTTATACATTGTGTGGCAAACAGCATTGCCAGCCTTACAGTTTTAATCCCGACATTATTGACAGGCAAGTTCCTAGTAATATCAGTTCGGCAAAACTCCCCATTAATACGGAGAGTACAGAAAGGTCAGAAGCCATATGCAGTGTTACTTACATATGTTTGCCACACAATGTGAGGTGTTTGGCCCTCTGAGCACCTTCAGCACTGAGTGTGAGCCCTGCGCTGAGCGCCTTATATCAGACACAAGTATCTGTTCTCAGAATAATATTGCGGAGAGGATGATATCCTTCACTAGTGCATGTATTAATTGTGGCTTTGATTAATATGCCATTACAAAACTTAGCAAGTCCGCCACCATAGCTGTATTTGTGTACAGTAAATATAAGCTGACAACAATCTTATCTTATAAATCGGGATATATCATAGAATTAATATAGTCTGAGCAACATGTTTAAGAGGGGCTGTCATTGATGGAATTCCTATCTCAGAGCCACTGTGCGTATATTTCATTTACTTCATATTTTGAACTATGCCTGCAGATGGAGATGATGCCTTCATGGACCTTAATTGTGCCTAGAAATCAAAATAAAACATACATTTACAGCAGAATAAGGGCATTAGAAAAGTTTTGGAACTGCAGCATCTCTTCTGAACGGCATTCCTCACTGGCCATCAATTGGTGAAATATTAAACAGAACCCTTTGTGTCCACAGGGAAGAGGATTATGGACAATGTGATGGGAGGTAGGCATCTGCATACGAAATTTCAGCATCACATAGGCCATGATGCAATACTCTGTGGCCAGGCTAGATTAGGTTAACATTTGGACCAATAGATTGTCACTGAAGAGTGCTGTTGAGAAGGTCCAATATATGTGCAGCCCCTACATCCACCTCCGCCTTGGCTCAGGCCCCAAACTGCCATGAGCGTCCGCCTTGTACCTAGTAGAGGGAAGGGAGTGCGGGGGGGACACAACCCCAGGAGGTAGCGGAACCAGAGGCGGCGGAGGTCTTGCGAGAGGTGAGGAGCAGCTAGGCTACGGATGGGCTGGGGAGGCCTCTGGGGTGGAGGAGGTGGTGCTTGGAACCAAAGAGGCATTGAGCATCAATGTTCACTTGGAATAGCGCGCTCTGTTTCGCCAAATTCTGGAACAGCCCTGCCTGGTATGAATCCATACCAGAACCACATTCTCCTTGAGCATGTAATTCAGGGCCGTGCACTTGCTTTGTGCCTTTTTGCACTCCTGACTATAGACGGGGATCCTGCGCTTCCTCATGTGACCCAAAGGCCTGTCCCTTCTCTGCGCTACCACCCCCTTGGGATCAGGCCCCTTCCCCCTCTGTCCCTGAACTCAATGTGCCTATCACTATGGGCAACAGCACGACCCTCTCCTTCTTCTCTACTCCTCTTCCCTTCACTTTTTCACTCTTCCCTCCAATCCTCTCCCCTCCACTCTCCCCTCCCCTACTCTCCCCTCCACTATTATCCCCCAAACTCCTCTCTCCTCCACTCCCCAGGGCCACCTCTCTCTCCTCCTCTATACTCCTCCTTATCTCCTCCCCACTGCTCCCTTCCTCCTCCCTTCTCTCTCCACCCTCCATCATAATTCCAAAAATAATATATTAATAATAATAAAGATAAAACAAGAAAAGTATGTATATATTTATGTGTATGTGTATGTGTATATATTTATGAGAAAAAAAGTATGTTTTTTGTGTAATTTGTATTTGTTGGGGTATAGGGTGGGGGTGTGGGTATGTGGTGGCCCATCTATATGTGTATCTATGTGTGATACTTACTCTATGTGTATTTATATTATGTGTTTTCAACGATTAAGTGTAAAATAGGTATTTAAGAAATAGAAATCAATAAAACTGGTAGAACCTGCTCTCAATCAACGCCTACTCTCTGTCTCTCTCTCAATACTCCAACCACCAACTCCAGGACCTGCGTGCTACTTTGTGAGAAAATACAACACAGTCAAGTCTGGGGCGGGTAGAATGCAACTTTATTATCTCTCCCTGTAAATCATAATCTGTTAGCCTGCTTTCTATTGGTTCACAGGGCTGTGGCGCACACTGTAATTACGGGATTGGATTGTAACGGAAGACCCAATGTTTTCCCGCCTACAAACAACTTGCGGTGGCGGGAACGGTTTACAGCTTTAGACTTTAGCCCTGTAATTGCGGGGTTGTGTCAATTGAATACAGACAGAATTGTAGCAAATTTCTAACCCACAGACATGCGGCCTGTATGAAGGTAGTTATGGGCTTGCAATTGAATGGAGTCCTTTATGTATTGCAAAAGTAATAAAATTGTGGAAGGTTTAGACCATACTTTTTCTGGAGAGCCTAACAGTGAAAATCAACATCCAATGTGCGTTTCACTGCTGTGTATGTGGATTCCTCAAGGGAACCATTTTATTTGCAATAATGTGACTTTTTAAAGGTAAGTTAGTGCCTTCTACATACTCAAGACTTGCCTATTCTAGTTTTTGATAGGTGAAAACTATTGCAGGTTTTTAGGAATGGGAACTGGATTTGCATAATTTGCCTAATAGTAAAATTGTAGTAAATAAAGAATTGCTCTGTTACAAAATGACTGTATGATGTAACTTCTTATATTCACTTGTGATCTTAATATATAGCTTTTTGTTTAGATCATGATGCTCATATATAATTGTGCGGTTTAGTGTTAAGTTACCGCTGAGAGAAGCTAATCGTTAATTATAGTCTGAAAGTCAGATTTTCAAATGGATTGTTAGTTGAGGTGTTTAATTATTTGCAATGAATTGCATTATAGCTTGGACTGCCGATTCCTTGGTTTATTCATCGTTAGTGAGACAATTGTGTTAATCAAACACTTCTTATAAAGGTTTGCACATACAGATTGATAATATTTATGTATTACCCAAGATTGTTAAAGTACAGTGCCTTTATTAAAACTGACAGTTTAATAAATAAGGACACATTCTTTTTAACGGATTGGCAAGTTCATTGATTGTATGTTTGTTGGATAGTGAACCTGCTGGATAAAATCGGTAACCTTAAAATGTGTTTGATTTTTTTACATTTGTGCTTGGCAATATAGTATAGCAATAACAAGGTAATTTAAAATTAAAAACAATATACATTTTGTAAGACTAAAGCTTGTTATTACAATTCTAGTATTGGAGAAGCTATAGTTTTTAAAGGCATATATTTATGTTGTACTCTTCTGGATTATTACCTTGTTTTGTTGAAGGGGCTGTGTGCCTCAATGAAGCTGTGAGCTATACCATGTAGGGTAACCCAAAGATGGGCAGGTCATAGCAGAGAGGTCAGACAAATCACGGTCCACTGGAGATGGAACTGACAATCCACTACAGTATCTTTGCAAGACAACCATACAGATACGCACAACCAGAAACACAGACAGATGTGCTTGGTGCTGCATCCATATGGTGACTGAGAGTCGGACAACAACAACAATCTATGTTATGCACTTCAATCCCTCTCTATGTAATATTTTAAACATATTTAATAAAGTATTGGTTTTATTCACTCATAAGTATTAGGTAAAGGATTCTATAATCATTGCAAATGTTCTATCTTTCTGATATAGAGAGCATATCGTCCTAATAATACCATGAAACACTACAATTTGGTTATGATGCTACATACTCAGTTACTAGTAATAGTAACTAGTAATACTTCTGTAACATTTAATTTATTTTTTGATGGTATAATACCCACATTTTTTAAAGGGAGTTATTAGCTACACCTCACTGACGAGGCCCAAAGAAGGTTGAGACGTACATCTGGGGTTTGCTGTTTCTCCTGTTCAGAGTAGAATTTTCTGGTATTTCGGTACTGGACCACTCTAGTGAGTGGGACCAGAATTATATACTACAGGATATTTCTCATGTGAAGGACACAAGTTAGATAAAAGACAAGTGAGTTTGCTTTTTCTCCTGTTCAGGCTAGAACTTCCTGGTATTTTGGGGCTGGACCACTCTAGTGAGTGGGACCAGAATTATATACTACAGGATATTTCTCCCTGTGAAGGGCACAAGTGAGCTAAATGAGGTTGCTCTCAGAGTGGGTTTTCATGTCCACAGAACTAACCTATTAATGTTAGTTTGTTCTCTGATTGAGCTCCATTTTGCTTTTTTTGTTTATTCAAATGACCTTTAGGGGTTAGTCTCCTTAAGGGTGATAGGGAAATCCAGATGTGGACCCCTTGCTCACTGTGCCTTAGGGAGTTATCAACTACACCTCACTGACGAGGCCCAAAGAAGGCCGAAACGTACGTCTGGGGTTTGCTGTTCCTCCTGTTCCGGGAAGAATTGCCTGGTATTTCTGGGCTGGACCACTCTAGTGAGTGGGACCAGAATGATATACTACAGGATATTTCTCCTGTGAAGAGCACAAGTGAGCTAAATGAGGTTGCTCTCAGAGTGGGTTTTCATGTCCACAGAACTAACCTATTAATGTTAGTCCGTTCTCTATTGAGCACCTCCATTTTGTTTTTTGGTTTATTCAAATGACCCTTAGGGATTAGTCTCCCTAAGGGTGATAGGGAAATCCAGACGTGGACCCCTTGCTCACTGTGCCTTAGGGAGTTATCAGCTACACCTCACTGACAAGGCCCAAAGAAGGCCAAAACATACGTCATGAGCCCTCAATTAACTCTGTCACTCAGTGGGGTCAATACAATCCCCATAAGCCCTTAATTAACCCTGTCACTCATGGGACTATAAACAGAGCCCCATGAGCCTTTAATTAACCCTGTCACTCATGGGGGTCAATAAAGACCCCATATGCCCTTAATTAACCCTGTCACTCATGGGGCCCAATACAGACCCCCATAAGCCCTTAATTAACCCCGCCACTCATGGGGCTCTAAACAGAGTCACATGAGCCCTTAATTAACCCTGTCACTCATGGGGCTCTAAACAGAGCCCCATGAGCCCTTCATTAACCCTGTCACTCATGGGTGTCAATACAGACTCCCATAAAGCCCTTAATTTACCCTGTTTAACCTAATAGCCTTAACAGGGCCTATTTAAACCTATCTGAACCTTATAACCCTAACTGGGCCGATTTAAACCCCTTCAAGCCTTATTCGACCCCATGTAAGCCTATTTAACCGCTTCTAGTCCTATTTAACCCCATCACTTATGGGGGTATATACAGATCCCCGTAAGCCTTTATTTAACCCAATCAGTCCCATAAGGTTCTATAAAGACCCTCATGGGATAATGAGAACCCTATTATTAACCCCACAAGTGCCAATAGTGTCCTCCACAAACACTACACTACACTACCCCCCCAATAAACCACTAAATCTAAATTAACCCCCCTCTACCTTAACCTTTTAACCCTTACTGACCTAACACTACCTATCTAACCCCCTATTAACCCCCCTCCCCACTAATTACACAAAATTAAAAAAGCTAAGTAATGAAACATAAAAAAACCTTCAACCTATGTTACCAAAAATAAAAAAACCTATGTTACCAAAAAATAAAAAACCTAAGGTACAAAAATAAAAAGAAGACATTACAAACCCCCCTCTCTACAAAAATAAAAGAAGAACATCACAATGCCCCCCACTACAAAAAATAAAATAAAAAATTACACACCTGCAAAGAAAAGGCATAGACAAATATACATAACATTACAGTAATAAATACATTATAAATATACCCCTAACTGCAATACATTCCCCCAATCTATACATTACACCCATCTATACATTACCTGCTATCTATACATTACCCCCATCTATACATAACTCCCTATCTACTGTACATATTACCCCCTATATAGACATTACCCCCTATCTATACATAACCCCCTATCTATACATAACCCCCTATCTATACATTACCCCATAAATCTAAGCTAAAATAGAATAAATAAAACCACTTACCTTTGCAGATGTCAGATTGCACCCCCTAGTTAAAAAAGAAACATCAAATTAGTACATAATTAATGTTAAATAACAGTGCATATAAAAATAAACATTACAAATACAGTATTGAACTCCCCTTTCCACCCTGTCCATCTTCTTCTGTTCTCTGGCTCGGCCCCTGGAAAAAAGAAGCATCACATTAGTATAACACATACACAAATACTCACAACATAAATAAACAATAAACATTATAAATGTAAAACTTACCTGTCCGCGATGTCCCCGGCCTTCTCCTCTTCTGCTGGGCCCTTGAAGAATCTGTGCTCTATAATAAAAAAAAATAAAAAAAATAACAGAGCTCCCCGACAATAATGGGCTTGCAGAGCCTTTTCAGGGAAGAAAATTGGCAATGGCGCCTTCTGATGACAGTGAATCATTAATTCGTAGCCTCCGATCGCAGGTTACGTATAACTTCCATGTTTTATTGATGGCAGGATGATGGACTCATTTATTTTTGAATGTGTCTAAGAAGTAAATTACGGGCTTGCTTAAATTTGGCAAGATCATATGAACATGCCCCTTGATATCCTACTTAAAAATCCATGGTTTACTTGTGGAGACTGTAAGATGTAAATTGCGGGCTTGACTCAATAGAATACATCTAACCATTTAGAGAAAAAACACCCACAGCCAAAATCACGGGTTAGAATCACTTACAGGCTTCTAATAGAATAGGGCCCATTATTTTTTGTGAAATCAATTACATCTTCACTCCTTCTGTGAATACTTAACCGTCAGTTTGTGTCTGAAACTACCCAGTAACCAACATCAGTAAAATACAAGACTATCAGCCCTATTAAATTTGAAGCCAATAGAGGCATCAGCAAGCCCGCAAGGGCTGCAGGCTTGAAATTTGTTACAGAGCTATTCAATTAGAACATGCCACGAGTTACAAGCCTGAGACTCCAACCCGTAAACCATTTTTTGGATGATCAATTAGTCAAAACTGTAGTTATGGGTTTAGATGGAGCCAATGGCAACAGAGATCATCATCACTACGTCACTGAAAAATGGATGTTGGATTTCAAAGTCTTACAGACTTCAGTTACGAGTTACGATTGGACCCACCTTTCAGACATAATGCAATATTGATAAAGCCGTAAATATGATATTCTAGTCCATGTGAGTTCCATTATATGTGTTAACACATTGATTGCCGGGATCGATATAACACGGAAATTACACATGAAAGAAAATATTATATATTGCTGATTTGCAAGCTTGAGAATGTTGTGCTATTAATACTAATATCTGATACCACTTTCCCTTTTATTATATGCACATTAGTGTTTGTGTATTTGCATTTACAGTGCTACGGATGGGGCTTTAACCCCTAGCGGGTCCTCTCTAGTACCCGTTGGCTTCTTGGCTCCATTTACGGGTTACGGGCTTAAACGCCAGTGAATTTGTTACAATTTAATAGCGTGATTGGAAATGTAACAGTTACGAGCTTGACAGATCAAAGGATTTGCCAGAGCGCAGCTCAAATTTCCACTTCCCTTAGCCTTTTCTTTCCCTTATCCCGCAAATCGTTGACTGGTTGCTTTACGGGGCCATTTTAATAGACGCAAATCACGCGGCCTATATCACAGCTACGGTTTTCAACGTTGAGGTAATATCACGGGGCTATAGGGCCACTATTTAATTCAGTAAATTGTAATTACTGGAGCAAGGAATGGAGCCCATAAAAGTAATTGATAATTAATTTTTTTTTTTTTTTTTTATTTATTGGTATCAAAAGTAGACAATTACAATATAAATATATAAAACAGAATACACAGCAAAAAAATAAAAAGACAAAAGAAAAAGACAAGACATACATTTACAATACATATTGTGAACTTGTACCAGAAATTATAATTGCTGGGAGCTATGTCCCAGAGATATTAAAACTTAGATCATAACCGAGAAAGATCTTTATTTTGATCCCAAATTTTCCATTTGTAAAGTTTTATTTTTATAAGACCTTGCTCTTGAAGAGATTTTTCAAGATTTCTGTTTCTATCTACCATATATGTGATTTCACCCCAAGAGGGAACGGAAGACTGACCCCATCTCCTTGCTATCAACAGTTTAGATGCCATGAATATCTGAAGTAAAAACGCAATTACGTCCAGAGCAAGCTGATTCGAAAAAATTTGAAATAAAACATTTCCTACAGAAAAGGAAATGGTAATGCCCAAAATATTCCTAATATGCCCAAAACAAGTTTCGCAAAATTGTTGAATTATCGGGCAACTCCACCATATATGGGCATGTGAACCCACCAAACCACAATTCCTCCAACAAAACTTCAGATTATCTTTTTTAGTAATCTGAGCCATTTTTGTTGGAACATAATACCATTGAGTACTTAATTTAAAGTGTAGCTCTCTGTATGATGTATTTTTAATTATTTGATCTGTGAGAATAAATGAATCGGACCATTCTTCTTCTGACCAAGAGAGATTAAAAGAATGTTACCAAATTTTAGATTTGTTAAAAGGGCATTTATCCATTTCCTCCCGCAAGATGTTATAACAATTAGATATTAAGTGCTTTCTATCTTCTAGAATCATTAGTTTTTCAAAAGAAGTTAAAGATCTAACTTTAAAACTAGAATAGATTGAATCTCTGAACGCAGCCAGAAGTCTATTATATTCAAGCCAACTTTTATGAGGAAGCCCAAATTTTTCCTTCAAGTCTTCAAAAGAAGCCCAAGAGTTGCCAATATATAAGTCTCTCAAACAACAAATGCCAAATGCTCTCCATCCACCCAAAAATGATAAGTTCAATTCTCTCTCTAATAATAAAATCGGAAGGATAGGACTAGGAAAAGGAAATAATTGAGATCTCAATTTATGTTTATCCCAAAATTCAAGTATTTCACGAACAATATCAGAACCATCTAAAAAGAGAAGTCTTCAAAAGAAGCCCAAGAGTTGCCAATATATAAGTCTCTCAAACAACAAATGCCAAATGCTCTCCATCCACCCAAAAATGATAAGTTCAATTCTCTCTCTAATAATAAAATCGGAAGGATAGGACTAGGAAAAGGCATTAATTGAGATCTCAATTTATGTTTATCCCAAAATTCAAGTATTTCACGAACAATATCAGAACCATCTAAAAAGAGAAGTCTTCAAAAGAAGCCCAAGAGTTGCCAATATATAAGTCTCTCAAACAACAAATGCCAAATGCTCTCCATCCACCCAAAAATGATAAGTTCAATTCTCTCTCTAATAATAAAATCGGAAGGATAGGACTAGGAAAAGGCATTAATTGAGATCTCAATTTATGTTTATCCCAAAATTCAAGTATTTCACGAACAATATCAGAACCATCTAAAAAGAGTTCTTTTTTTAACTCCTTCCTAAACATCAACCAGCCTAAAGAATCCTTAACTACTGAACATCTTTCAACCTGCAGCCAACCTGCCACTTTCAAACTTTCTATACATTTGACTGCATGTGAAAACATTGTAGCATCATGATAGGTCTGAATCATTGGGTATGCTAGTCCCCCTTTTCTAAATGTTCTGGAAATTATAACTTTCTTTATTCTGTTGTTTTTCCCCTGAAAGATAAATTTGTCTATTATTTGTTGAAAATGTACTATAAAAGTTTTGGATAAAGGTATAGGAATAGATCTAAATATATAGCTTAATCTTGGAAGAAGCGACATTTTGGCTGCTGCTATTCTAGCTGTTAAAGTTAAATTCAAAGGTCTCCAAGAGGAAACAATTTTCGTAAGTTTATTTAATAGCTCCCTATAGTTGTTTTTAATTATTAACTGGATAGAATTATAAAATTTGATTCCCATATGAGTTATGGTATTAGAATGCCAATTATACTGGTAGATGGATTTCAAGTCATCTTTTTCCGGACTGGCTAAATTAAGAGCCAAAATCTGTGACTTGGAGATATAAATTTTATAATTAGAGGCTTTGGAATATTTATCTATTATTACATGCAAAGTTTTCAATGAGTCAATGGGGTTAGACACAAACACAACCGCATCATCGGCATACAGCATTATTTTATGCTGTATCCCACCAACTGTAATTCCATGAATAGAGGGGTTATCTCTTATAGAAACCGCCATGGGCTCCATTATCAATGCAAAGATTATCGGAGAAAGGGGACACCCCTGTCTCATTCCATTAGTAACTGCAAATCTCTGCGTTTTAAACCCATTTCCAATGACCGAAGCGGATGGGGAAGAGTATAATGCTCCAATGGACTTAGACCCAAAAGAGCCAAGGCCATATTTCTGGAGTACACACCTGATAAAATCCCATCCGACCCGGTCAAAGGCCTTCTCTGCGTCCATTGATAGAAACACTGTTGGGAGAAGTTTGTGTTTAGAATATGAAATCAAATCCAACATGCGTCTGGTATTGTCAGAGCCCAAACGTCCCCGTACAAATCCAGTTTGATCTATTGATACAAGTTTGTGAATAACCTCACTCAATCTATCCGCCAGCAATTTAGCATAAATTTTTACATCAACGTTCAAAAGTGAAATGGGGCGGAAGTCTTTACATTCCAATATACCTGTGTCTTTTTTTGGTATAGTGATAATCAGCGCCTCTGACATTTCTGAAGGAATATGTCCCTTTCTTTTAATCTCATTGAAAAGATTTTTTAAATGGGGGACTAGGGTTGTTACCAAAGACCTATAGTAATGATTTCCAAAACCATCTGGGCCTGGGGCCGTACCCAACTTCAATTTAGAAATAACGTCACAAATCTCTTTTTCAGAAAAATCATTATTTAGTGTTAAAACTTCCTCTGGTGAAACTTGCGGCAAATCTATTTCATTCAAAAAATGTTGAATGACCTCCAGAGATGGCTTCTGAAAAGAAGGATCCAATTCCAAATTATATAACATAGAATAATACTGTTCAAATGCTTCTGCTATCTGGACTGGGTTATTAAGATAGGTTCCATTGTGATAAATATAATCAACCCTTTTTTTAGTAGCATGAGATGTAAGTTTATTTGCTAAGATTTTACTTGGTTTACTCCCATAATGGTACATTTTTTGTTGTAAAAGCCATATAGACTTATCAGTTCTCATCTGATTAATGGATTTAATCTGTAATTGGATTTTTTTAATCAACATCGAGTCAGAAGCATTAGGATTAATTTTATTTCTTAGTTCCAGATTATATAATTGGATATATAATTCTCTCAAAGGAGTTCCTCTTTCTCTTTTCCTTTGACTTTGCAATTTAATCAGGATCCCTCTTATAAAAGCCTTATGTGTGTTCCAAAGTGTAATGTTAGATTCTACTGAAGCCGAGTTTACTTGATAAAAGAAATCAATTTCTTTTTTAAGATAATCCCGACTTGTCTCTGAATCAATGAGTGAGGAATCAAGTCTCCAAGATTTGGAGTTAATGGAAGAATTTTTCGAAAACAATTCCAAGTTAACTAGAGCATGATCCGACCACACTCTTGGCCCAATATCAACTCTCAAAGTTCTTTTAAGTGTATTGATATCAACAAAAAAATAATCTAACCTAGAATATGTATGATGTCTTGGAGAAAAACAGGTAAAATCCTTTTCATTGGTGTGCAGTACTCTCCAAACATCAATTAAATGATATTTTGTCATCAGAGAAATAAACTGTTTTGACAATCTTATAACTGATGAGTCTGGAGGTGAATGATTTTCAGATTTTCTATCTTTAATTGGGTCTGAGAGCATATTGAAGTCTCCACAAACGATAAGAGATCCCTGTATCAGTTTATTAAACTTTTTTAAGATTTTACTAAGAAATTTAATTTGGGATCTATTCGGCACGTATACATTCAATATTGAGTATTTTTAGTGGTTAATTGTGCCTATCCATATTATATAACGACCCTCCTGATCTATTTCCACAAATTCCTCTGTGACCATAAGTTTGTTACTAAAAAAAATTGAGGTACCCCTTGCCTTTTTCTTATACATTGAATTGTATGCGACTTTATAATGTGTATTAAAAAACTTAATTGGAGCTCCCTGCCAATGAGTCTCCTGCGAGCAGATTATATCTGCTTTTTGCTGCAGAAAGCTCTTTAGAAAAAAACTACGTTTAGCTGGATGATTCAGTCCCTGAACGTTTTGCGTTACTATCTTTAATGACATGCTGTTAGTATCACAGTAGAAATGATGGTCAGTCCCCGTTCCCCTGGAATCAATTTAATTCCAGTACACAAATACAAATATACACCAATACATAAACCAAACATAAAATATTCATCCCTCCTCAACTCATTGAGGCATATCGGGAGGCAGTCCTCCTTGAAGAGGAAGAGTCCCTCCTGTGATGCAACAATGTCAGATAAATACATCTGAAAGCCTTAGCCGAAGCTCTATTGTACCCTCTATCTGTTTTTTACTACTATCTTGGGTGTCCAAGCTTTAAATCCTACTCTAGATGTTTATATTATTCCCTTTAATTTGAGAGAATTTCAAACAGAACTCTCCCTTTAAATTCCCTACTCCAGTTGTGAACCCCTTCCCTTATAGCAATCAACTACTGAATTGTATTTTGCTCACTAATTTATAAAAGTAAATTTTCTTAGTGTCATTATTAAATACTAATATATTTTTACCCATTATCTAGGTTAGTGTTTTCTTTATTGTTTCCCTCGTGTTAATAATAAAAAAAAAGTGAGAATATATATTCACATCTAAAAAATTACCCAACAACTAGTGAGTTTCTATTTTAATTTCCTGTAGTAAAACAGTAATCACATATATAGTTGTGAGCAGGCGAGCTTGCTTAAGCCGTTGCTCACGCTAGCGGGCTCGCATAGCGAGCCCGCGGCCCTCGCGAAGCGAGGGTCGCAGTTGCTGGCAAGGAGCGCCGCAGGCGCTCCTTGCCAGCAACTGCAGCCCTCGCGAAGAGGGCTGCAGCCCTCGCAGCAACTGCAGCCCTCGCGCTCCTTGACAGCATTTGCGGCCTTTGCGAAGAGAGGGAGCTGTGCGTGCACGCCCCTGGAGAGAGGGAACTGTGCGTGCACGCCCCTGGAGAGAGGGAACTGTGCGTGCACGCCCCTGGAGAGAGGGAGCTGTGCATGCACGCTGCTGGAGAGAGGGAGCAGAACTCCATGCCCCATTAGACCCATCAGACTACTTACATTCATTGGAGCATCTCAATTCACCTCCGCCATGTCTCCCCTGCCTGCACATTTTCTGCAGAGGCAGGGAGTTTCAGAATTACGTCACATGCATGCAAAGTCATTCAGGAAGTCCCTGCCTCTGCAGAAAAACGTACAGGCAGGAGATGCATAGTGGTGGATAATTGAACAGCTTCGATGAATGTAAGTAGTCTGATGGGTCTGACTGATAGTGACAGATCTGACTGATCGGGACCATGAAGGCCTGGCCTTGGGGGACATGAAGGCTTAGCCTGGGGGGACATGGCATCATGGGCTGGAGGCCATAAACTAATAAAAAAAAATACATATATACAACAAAATGTGCACTGGGACATTATTTATATATAGATATAGATATAGATAGATATATATATATATATATATATATATATATATATATATATATATACTGAATATATTATAAATATATTATAGATTTTATACACACTTATATTATACAGATTATAAGTATATAATGTGCAGTGTGTATACATATATATATATATAATGATGTATTGTGTGTGTGTAATGTGCAGTGTGTATACATATATATATATATAATGATGTATTGTGTGTGTGTGTGTAATGTGCAGTGTGTATACATATATATATATATATAATGATGTATTGTGTGTGTGAGGTGTGTGTGTAATGTGCAGTGTGTATACATATATATATATAATGATGTATTGTGTGTGTGTGTGAGGTGTGTGTGTAATGTGCAGTGTGTATATATATATATATATATATATATAATGATGTGTTGTGTGTGTGAGGTGTGTGTGTAATGTGCAGTGTGTATACATATATATATATATAATGATGTGTTGTGTGTGTGTGAGGTGTGTGTGTAATGTGCAGTGTGTATACATATATATATATATATATATAATGATGTATTGTGTGTGTGTGAGGTGTGTGTGTAATGTGCAGTGTGTATACATATATATATATATATAATGATGTGTGTGTGTGTGTGTGTGTGAGGTGTGTGTGTAATGTGCAGTGTGTATACATATATATATATATAATGATGTATTGTGTGTGAGGTGTGTGTGTAATGTGCAGTGTGTATACATATATATATATATAATGATGTATTGTGTGTGAGGTGTGTGTGTAATGTGCAGAGTGTATACATATATATATATATATATAATGATGTATTGTGTGTGAGGTGTGTGTGTAATGTGCAGTGTGTATACATATATATATATATAATGATGTATTGTGTGTGTGTAATGTGCAGTGTGTATACATATATATATATATATAATGATGTATTGTGTGTGTGTGTGAGGTGTGTGTGTAATGTGCAGTGTGTATACATATATATATATATAATGATGTATTGTGTGTGTGTGTGAGGTGTGTGTGTAATGTGCAGTGTGTATACATATATATATATAATGATGTATTGTGTGTGTGTAATGTGCAGTGTGTATACATATATATATATATATAATGATGTATTGTGTGTGTGTGTGTGTGAGGTGTGTGTGTAATGTGCAGTGTGTATACATATATATATATAATGATGTATTGTGTGTGTGTGTGAGGTGTGTGTGTAATGTGCAGTGTGTATACATATATATATATAATGATGTATTGTGTGAGGTGTGTGTGTAATGTGCAGTGTGTATACATATATATATATAATGATGTATTGTGTGTGTGTGTGTGTGTAATGTGCAGTGTGTATACATATATATATATATATAATGATGTATTGTGTGTGTGTGTGAGGTGTGTGTGTAATGTGCAGTGTGTATACATATATATATATATATAATGATGTATTGTGTGTGTGAGGTGTGTGTGTAATGTGCAGTGTGTATACATATATATATATATAATGATGTATTGTGTGTGTGTGTGAGGTGTGTGTGTAATGTGCAGTGTGTATACATATATATATATAATGATGTATTGTGTGTGTGTGTGAGGTGTGTGTGTAATGTGCAGTGTGTATACATATATATATATATAATGATGTATTGTGTGTGTGAGGTGTGTGTGTAATGTGCAGTGTGTATACATATATATATATATATAATGATGTATTGTGTGTGTGTGTGAGGTGTGTGTGTAATGTGCAGTGTGTATACATATATATATATATAATGATGTATTGTGTGTGTGTGTGAGGTGTGTGTGTAATGTGCAGTGTGTATACATATATATATATATATATATAATTATGTATTGTGTGTGTGTGTGTGAGGTGTGTGTGTAATGTGCAGTGTGTATATATATATATAATGATGTATTGTGTGTGTGTGTGAGGTGTGTGTGTAATGTGCAGTGTGTATACATATATATATATAATGATGTATTGTGTGTGTGTGTGAGGTGTGTGTGTAATGTGCAGTGTGTATACATATATATATATATATAATGATGTATTGTGTGTGTGTGTGAGGTGTGTGTGTAATGTGCAGTGTGTATACATATATATATATATATATAATGATGTATTGTGTGTGTGTGTGAGGTGTGTGTGTAATGTGCAGTGTGTATATATATATATATATATATATATATATATATATAAAATGATGTATTGTGTGTGTGTGTAAGGTGTGTGTGTAATGTGCAGTGTGTATACATATATATATATAATGATGTATTGTGTGTGTGTGTGTGAGGTGTGTGTGTAATGTGCAGTGTGTATACATATATATATATATAATGATGTATTGTGTGTGTGTGTGAGGTGTGTGTGTAATGTGCAGTGTGTATATATATATATATATATAATAATGTATTGTGTGTGTAATGTGCAGTGTGTATACATATATATATATATATATATATATATAATGATGTATTGTGTGTGTGTGTGTGAGGTGTGTGTGTAATGTGCAGTGTGTATACATATATATATATATAATGATGTATTGTGTGTGTGTGTGTGTGAGGTGTGTGTGTAATGTGCAGTGTGTATACATATATATATATATAATGATGTATTGTGTGTGTGAGGTGTGTGTGTAATGTGCAGTGTGTATACATATATATATATATAATGATGTATTGTGTGTGAGGTGTGTGTGTAATGTGCAGTGTGTATACATATATATATATATATAATGATGTATTGTGTGTGAGGTGTGTGTGTAATGTGCAGTGTGTATACATATCACATATATAGTTGTGAGCGTACGAGTTGTTGCTAACGCTGCGGGCTCGCGCAGCGAGCCGAGGCCCTCGCAAAGCGAGGGCACTGCCCGAGGGTCTCAGTTGCTGGCATGGAGCGCCTTCGGCGCTCCATGCCAGCAACTGAGGACCCTCGCAAAGCGAGGGCCTCAGTTGCTGGCATGGAGCGCCGTAGGCGCTCCATGCCAGCACCTGAGGACCTCGCAAAGCGAGGGCCGCAGTTGCTGGCATGGAGCGCCGAAGGCGCTCCTTGCCAGCAACTGCGACCCTCGCAAACTTCACGTCGCAACCCAAACAGTACGACACACACATTACGACACTCGCAAACAACATACGACACACGTTCACACACATTACGGACTCGCAACACTCGGACGCAACTCGCGAACATTACAAAATGTAAAACACAATACATACACACACCACATACATAAAAAACTTACCTACACCAAGAGGGAGCACCCAGCACCTCAAAAATACAACTTACACCTCGATTTTACTTCAAATAAAACAGTTTAGAGACTAAAAAAAAAACGAAGCGAGAGAAAAAATGGCCGCCGAACAAAACGAAAACGAGGCTACAGCACTCTAAACTCGCAAAACACCACAAGAAACTCGCAAAACACCACAAAACACCTACGGATATTCCGATACAAACGTATAACACACATTACTCGCCATTTGACGCCAATGCGGAAGTACACGACAACGGTTTGGGCTCGCGCACGCAAAGTGTTACACTGCACACATTCACCACGCTTACACAGCAGATCCACACCACTAATGCTGCAGCAACATCAAAACACATTCACAGCTCTTCCACACAATGCTTTAAAATAGGTAAAGTATATTCATTTATTAATGTATTATATATTTCATTATTACACACTAAACAGCATTAGCTACCTTACAATTTCATTGCCGTCATTTTTTGACGGGCAATTCGCTAGTTTAAAAATATTAATCAAAACATGGTGTATTTTTCCCATTATCTAAATTCATTAAAGTGTACCATCTGTATGTTACTTCTAAATTAGCAGCAAAAAATATCATTCAATTTTTTTCCCTTTTTTTTTCCCCCTTTTTCTATCAAAATAATACATATACACTACTCTTTACAAAAAAATTTTGATTGAAGACAATCTAATATTTATATTCCAATACATATTTAAATAACCGCTGTGAACCAACCTATAATTACTGACTTTTATTTAATTTTGTCAGGAAATTCTCCCCTTCCAAAGTGTCATTAATAATGTATCTGTGATTCTCATACCAAAAAATCAATTTTGGGGGATTTCCCCATCTATAGGAAATCTGTTTGTCTCTCAAAACTTTAGTCACAAATTGAAGTTTCTTACGTTGAAATAAAATTTCTCCTGTCAAATCTGGGAATATTTTAAGATTTTCATATGGACTCTCAAAACATTTTTTATTGAATGAAGCTTTTAGTATTGCTTCTCTATAGGACATATGATGCAGTTTTACAATTACATCCCTAGCAATTTCTTTGCCCATGTTAGGTGGAGGAGGAATTCGGTATAATCTCTCTATAGGCTTCTCGCTCTGGCGCTCCACTAAGCTTAACAGAAAGGCTTCCACAAATTGATGGAGGTCTTTAAAGGTAACAGACTCTGATATACCACGGATTCTAATATTATATCGTTTTTCAGCTTCCGCTAATCTGAGATTTTGGCTCTTTAGCGTCTGGATCTCCTCTTTAAGTCCCATTATCTCTCTCTTTAATTCATCATTATTCTTCAAAATAACCCAGTGGCGGCTGGTGAACTTTCAAGTTGGAGGGGCGCCAGGGCGAAACATAGCCACTTCCCTTTTTTCAAACCACACCCCTTTTATAACTCCTCCCCTGACGTCATAATGACCTTTATAAGCCCCGCCCAATCACCTTATACTTGTAAAGCCCATTGAAATACATGATCAGCAATGCAGAAATGTCAAGAAGTAAAGTAACAATGTGTTAAATTCATTGGTATACAATATAGATTGAAAAAACTCATGTGACAAGACTACAGCAATATCATAATTGCACCTATACGCATTAACAGAAAAATTAAAGCAGTGACACCTACCATTAGTCGGCTCTTCTTCTCAGGGTATTCACGTTCAGTAAGTTGACCAATGAGTACAAACAAATCTGCTGCCACATAGGGTTTGCACCTGGGGTTGAAAGAAAACAAGCAAATCAATCAGACCATTCAAGAACAAAACCATACTTAAAAAACATTAAAAGACCAAGTGGAACCATATAGGCCCCAAACATACCTTAGAAGACCAAGTGTGACCATAGGCCCCAAACATACCTTAGAAGACCAAGTGTGACCATATAGGCCCCAAACATACCTTAGAAGACCAAGTGTGACCATAGGCCCCAAACATACCTTAGAAGACCAAGTGTGACCATATAGGCCCCAAACATACCTTAGAAGACCAAGTGTGACCATATAGGCCCCAAACGTACCTTAGAAGACCAAGTGTGACCATAGGCCCCAAACATACCTTAGAAGACCAAGTGTGACCATAGGCCCCAAACATACCTAAGAAGACCCAGTGTGACCATATAGGCCCCAAACATACCTTAGAAGACCAAGTGTGACCATATAGGCTCCAAACATACCTTAGAAGACCAAGTGTGACCATATAGGCCCCAAACATACCTTAAAAGACCAATCAGCACTGTATAGGCCCAAACCAGTGGATCTTGGGATTCAAGAAAACAACAGCATTTCACTTCTGTTTAGACAACACAATAATCAATGTCAAACAAACACGTTGAATTAGCATATGGATAACCATATGAGCAGTAACGCCACGCCAAGGCTTCAGCAATTGTTACTGACCATTCACACACCTTTCATATCTCCTTCCATATGCACACCCACACACCATTCATACATTAATTACCACTAGTTATTTTTGGTAGTTCGGTGGTGCCATTTCTGAGAACTTTACGTACCCTTGAAGGTGCCTCCAATTCCTTCAAACCAATGCATTCAACCGCTCCAGGGCCATGGTGCTTCTTAAATACCTTTTTATCCTCTTTAATGTGGAGAAGCATCTTTCTTATTCTGCAGTAGTCTTTGGTGTTGTAAGCAGGATTCCTTATAGCTTCACTGTCTCTGTGAAATCATTATGCAGATTAAATTGATGGTAAAGTTGGTGCAGAGCAACAGCACTCGTACAGACATGAAATTCTGGCTTCCCGTACACAAGTGACAGCTACCCTTGGAAGTGCCTCCAATTCCTTCAAACCACGCCAAGGCTTCAACAATTGTTACTGACCATGCACACATTTTTCATAGCTCCTTCCATATGCACACCCACACACCGTTCATACTTTACTTACCACTAGTTATGTTTGGTAGTGAGGTGGTGCTGCTTAACGCAGTTTATCTTTGCACATCTTGGGGGTATGCATTCTTCTTTGCTTCAATCACTTGTATTTAAATTTTGCACGGCGATCTTTCAAAGAACAAAACTTCTCAATGGTTTTTTCATTGAAGTCTGGGATCTCGGAAATCAGTTGCTTTTCCATTGAGAGCATCGCCAATGCATTCAACCGCTCCAGGGACATGGTGCTTCTTAAAAAGGTTTTTATCCTCTTCAATGTGGAGAAGCATCTTTCTGATTCTGCAGTTGTCATCGGTGTTGTAATCAGGATTCTTAATAATTTCACTGCCTCTGTGAAATCATTCTGCAGATTAAATTGATGTAAAAGTTTGTGCAGAGCAACAGCACTTGAACAAGCATGAAAATCTGTCTTTCCATACAGAAGTGACAGCTCAGTGCGTAATTGTTCCTTCTTCAGTATTGGATATGCTTGCACGGTGTCTTCCAGAGCTTGGGTTGGAAAGCAAGTGTCATGGGTTTTATACAAGTCACTTTGAACAAGTTTGGCACTGACTAGGTGATTTGAAAATGAAAAACGTTCTTTTGCATGAACTACCACTATGTCACATACCTCTCTTGAAAGTTGTCTCAAGGTTGAGATCTCCGCACTCCATCTGTGGACTGTTACATCACTCGGCAAACTTGCTTCTATCTCGTCAACAGAATTACAGATTTTATAGATGCTGGCGACAAAGTCTTCTGTGACTTTTTTGATATAAACAGTATCCGTGTCTCGCTTCTGAAGCTGACTATAGAGGATGTCAACATGTGGCATT
Organism: Discoglossus pictus; assembly: GCA_027410445.1. Taxonomy (NCBI): domain Eukaryota; kingdom Metazoa; phylum Chordata; class Amphibia; order Anura; family Alytidae; genus Discoglossus; species Discoglossus pictus. Next base: position 383,547,017 of record CM050165.1, on the reverse strand, counting down.
AATAAATGAAATAATTTAAGGAAGTAAAGGAACTCCCTGTCTTCCAGCATTCCAATGAAACTGGCGGCTTCACGTATAGATGTTGGATCAAAGTTTAGACATTCTTCAATTGTCTGGAAACACTCAAGTAGCGCATCTCTGTTCTTGTAGATGACGTTCACGGTCCTAACGTTGAAGTTCCATCGTGTCGGTGCACCTCTTGGAAGTCTTCTACCAACTACCTCATCCAGAACTCCAGTCATTTTTGGAGAGCGTGAAAAAAAAGATGCTATGCCGCCTTTGTTGGGAAAAAAAACTCGAACTCTTCCAATCCTTGAAACTGCTTTCTCCATTATTAGGTTCAGTTGGTGAGCATAGCAATGGACGTAGTGTGCGTTCGGGTACACGTCTTTTATTTTTCTTTGAACTCCTCCTTGATCTCCACGCATCACACTGGCACCATCGTAGCTTTGAGCTATGAGTTTCTTCTTGTCTTCTGGCTCTGGGAGAACAGTATTCAGACTTTCCAGCACAACAGCAGCAATCGAGTCTGCATCCGTTGATTTCATTTCCGTGAAGCCATCAAATCTTTCCACCACAACGCACTGTGTCCTAGTGGAAATATCGTTTGTTTCATCCGCTTGGATTGCCACAAACTGGGCTTCCTTAAGCTCTTGGTGAATCACTTCCTTAATAACTTCATGCATGCAGTCCAGTAGCTCATTCTGCACGGTTTTGGACGTGCCCTTAAACACAGTTGCAGTCTTCAAATGCTGTTCCATTGCACTATCAATACTGCCAACCAAATCCACCAGGCCTCGAAACACTCCTGGATTTAGCGATGTTTCACTCTCGTCGTGTCCTCTTAATGCCAGTTCAAAAGCGCCACAAAAGCAAACACAATCAATTATCTTGGAAAGGATGTACCGGTTCTTAGCCACTTCTTCGTTGTGTTTTTGAATACTGACTTGGTATCCTTGGTCCAGTTGAACAGAAATGTTCGCCTGTCCAAGCATCTCAAACTTGATCCTGTTATCCAAGTGAGCTTTAGAACTTTTGTGTTTCTCCAATTTATCAGCTAGATGTTTGACGTCAGTCACTCCAGTTTTGGTCCAAGCAGCGTCACCAACAAATAGGATGCATGGGAAACAATATAAGGACTTCCTAGAAACACTTCCACAAAGCCAGTCGTTCTTCTTGTACCATTCAGTATTGAAAGTACAGATATATTGCTTCCCCCTATCTCTTGCGATTTGCTGCAGATTTATCTCTGGTTGGTCAGGTCCTAACCGTTTTACTTCCACCTTCTCCTCATAGGTTAGGGTGCCGAAAGGCGTCACAAGTAGAGAGTCAATAGTATTCATTTCTGATACCAATAGAAGAAAGAGATCACGGTATATTAAATTTATATTATGTCACAAAATTACTTTAAAATAACAGTGTGTTGAATTCATTGGTATACATTACAGATTGCAAACCCTCATGTGACAAGACTACATCAACATCAAATTTGCACCTATACGCATGGACAGAAAATTAAAAGCAATGATACTCACCTACAGTTGACTCTCCTTCTCGGGGTATTCACTTCCAGTAAGTCAACCAACGAGTCCAAACAAATCTGTTTCCACAGATAGTTTGCACCTGGGGGGGGGGGTGATATAAAACAACAAAAAAAACATTAGAAAGTTCAAGACCCAAACCGTAACTTTTAAAACCTTAAATGACCAAGTGTGACCATATAGGCCCCAACCGCACCTTAAAAACCTTAAAAGTCCAAGTGTGACCATATACTCACCTACAGTTGACTCTCCTTCTCGGGGTATTCACGTCCAGTAAGTCAACCAACGAGTCCAAACAAATCTGCTTCCACAGATAGTTTGCACCTGGGGGGTGATAGAAAACAACAACAAAAAACATTAGAAAGTTCAAGAACCAAACCGTAACTTTTAAAACCTTAAAAGACCAAGTGTGACCATATAGGCCTCAACCGCACCTTAAAAACCCTAAATAACAAAGGGTGACCATATAGGCCCCAACCGCACCTTAAAAACCCTAAATAACAAATTGGGACCATATAGGGCACAACCGCACCTTAAAAACCCTAAATAACAAAGTGTGACCATATAGGGCCCAACCGCACCTTAAAAACCCTAAATAGCAAAGTGTGACCATATAGGCCCCAACCGCACCTTAAAAACCCTAAATAACAAAGTGTGACCATATAGGCCCCAACCGCACCTTAAAAAGCCTAAACAACATCATTGGGACTATATGGGGCCCAACTGCACCTTAAAAACCCTAAATAACAAAGTATGACCATATAGGCCCCAACCGCACCTTAAAAACCCTAAATAACAAATTGCGACCATATAGGGCCCAACCGCACCTTAAAAACCCTAAATAACAAAGTGTGACCATATAGGCCCAACCGCACCTTAAAAACCCTAAATAACAAAGTGTGACCATATAGGCCCCAACCGCACCTTAAAAACCCTAAATAACAAATTGGGACCATGTAGGGCCCAACCGCACCTTAAAAACCCTAAATAACAAAGTGTGACCATATAGGCCCCAACCGCACCTTAAAAACCCTAAATAACAAATTGCGACCATATAGGGCCCAACCGCACATTAAAAACCCTAAATAACAAAGTGTGACCATATAGGCCCAACCGCACCTTAAAAACCCTAAATAACAAAGTGTGACCATATAGGCCCCAACCGCACCTTAAAAACCCTAAATAACAAATTGGGACCATGTAGGGCCCAACTGCACATTAAAAACCCTAAATAACAAAGTGTGACCATATAGGCCCCAACCGCACCTTAAAACCCCTAAATAACAAAGTGTGACCATATAGGGCCCAACCGCAGCTTAAAAAACCTAAATAGCAAAGTGTGACCATATAGGCCCCAACCGCACCTTAAAAACCCTAAATAACAAGTGTGACCATATAGGGCCCAACCGCACCTTAAAAACCTTAAAAGACCAAGTGTGACCATATAGGCCCCAACCGCACCTTAAAAACCCTAAATAACCAATCAAAACCATATAGGCCCAAACTGTACATGAAAAAAAATGAAATAAAAAAAAAACAATCAATATATAGATATATAAATATATATATATCTCAATATATATATATATATATATATCAATCATTATAAATATATATATATATATCTATCAATAATCAATATATAAATCAATCAATATATAAATATATATATATATATATATATATATATATCAATCAATAATCAATATATAAATCAATCAATATATAAATATATATATATTTATATATATATATATATATATATATGTATATCTCAATATATATATATATATATATATATATATATCAATATATCTATCAATATATATATATATATATCAATATATATATATATATATATCTCAATCAATATATATATATAAATATATATATATATATATATCAATATATATATATATATATCAATATATATATATATATATCAATATATATATATATATATATATATATATATATATATATATATATATATATATATATATCAATATATATATATATATATATATATATATATATATCAATATATATATATATATATATATCAATATATATATATATATATATATATATATATATATATATATATCAATATATATATATATATATATATATATATATCAATATATATATATATCTATATCAATCACACACACACACATAAAAAATATACATAAATATACATAAACATATACATAAAAAAATATATATTAATTGATATTTATTAATTGATTAATTGATGTACTTTATTAATTATTTGATTATATTGTTCATGTATTTCTATTAGACATTATTTTTTATACATATTACAGTGCTATTTATTTGCTATACATGTTGCAGGATATTATTCTGTAACATGTATATCACATAAATAGCCCTGTAATATGTATAATACATACAGGCTCACACAAGTTCACACTAACCTTTTTTTCCCTTACAGGCTTCCATACCTGCTTTGCTGATTTGCTAATTTTTTAAAGACTCTCATTGGTTGAAATCGATGTCAATCAAAAATTTCAGCCAATCAGAGTCCTTCAAAAATTTGTATATAATACGGAGCGTGGGAAAAAAACAATTACTCGCGGGTGGAGCTCCTTGTAGGAGGAGCTCTGTTAGTTAGTTGTTATTTTTTTTTTTAGAGCGTCTGTTTTTTTTTGGTGGAGGCCTCTTGCAATGGGCCAGAATGGATGGACAATTGCTTCAATCAAGATTGGATTATTTTGACATGGGCTTCAATCAAGATTGGATTTTATGACATGGGCTTCAATCAAAATTGGATTATTATGCCCGACGACTATCCAGGGCACTGAGGGCAGAAGGCCAACGCTGGAGGGGTCAATTTGACAAGTATGTGCTGTTGTTTATTTTATTTTTTATTATTGTTTGTTTAGTATGTATGTGCTGTTTACTTTATTTTTATTATTGTTTGTTTTGTATGTGTGCTGTTTACTTTATTTTTATTACTGTTTTTCCCTTACCTTATTTTTATTTTATCTTTAAAAGTGACAGGCACATGTATGTGCCTGTTACTTCTAAAAATGAATAAAAATAGGGGGGGGGGGGGGGGTTGGTAGTTGGGTCAGGGTGGGGTCACGCGGCCATGGGTCGGTCAGTGGGTCGGTCGGTGGCCTCCACCCCCATGTGGCCTGTGCAACCCCGCTCACCGCCCGATTACCCCGATCACCGTGATCGGGGTAATCGGGCGGTGGCATAGCATAGGCCACATCGGGGTGGTGATGATCGGGCCTCGGGGGTGGCACAGGCCACATAATGGAGGTGATCAGGGGTGGCAGTGGCACAGGCCTCAGTCATGGGGGTGATCCGATCTCCCCCATGTGGCTGGCAGCATAGCATAGGGCAGGCCACATCGGGGTGATCCGGGGTGGCACAGGCCACAGACATTGCAGGCCAGGCCTAGGTCGGTCGTCGGTGGTAGGTAAGTTGGTGGGTGGCTGGGTAGGTGGCAGGCCAGGCAGGCATAGTGGGGTAACTGGGGGGATCCTACCTTTTATTAGGGGCACTAGGGGTTTGGTTTGGCCAGGGGCAGGTGCCAGGTAGACTTACTGTTAGGTTGGGCAGAGCAGATGTGAGTAGTTTGAGCCAGGGAGGTCTCTCTCAGTCTTAGCGTGAGCAGGGTCATGAAACAGAAAGAGGGAAGGGACAGGCAACTGGTGCTTTTATTGACTGTAGATGTCAATCAAAAAGTAAACTCGAGGCCCTATTAGCTGGCGGGCGCTCGGAGGTAACGGTCTGGGTGGGTTTACATTGTTCTCTTGACAATTGTACAGCCTTCCATCATTGATTGGTCAATTCATTGATTGGTCAATGATGGAAGACTGTCAGTCATGAAATTCATACATTTATCACCGCCCATGCATATCGTCTTTGTGCTGGTGGGCGGAATGCATTAACGGTCAGGGGGCCAGGCCAGGCCTCATTGAAGAGTCTAAAGGTTAGCGTACTAGTGTAATATGATCACACAGGGGATGCAGCCTAGCTACAATAGATACACAGCATTAGTTAATATATACACACAAGGGCAAGGGGTTATCTTAAAGTGACAGTGTCCCAGGGAATAGTTTGCTTCATTTATTACTGTAATAACACTTGAATGATGATGTACACATTATATTTAATTGTTTTTGGGTTATTAATAATAAATTATTGTGTTTTTTTATTGCAGGGTCACAAAAATATTTGGGGGGGGCGTTTGCCCTGACGCCCCAATGGATGGGCCACCTCTGAAATAACCTCTTGAGTCTGTTCTACAATTTCTGTTCTATCTAATAATGTTTTTATATTCTTAGCATTATTTTTAATTTCGCCTATCAATTCTTCCCTGGTGGATATCTGAAACTCCATTAAAAGAGCTGTCATAGTTTTCTTTAACGCTGAAGCTGTTAGAGGTTCTTCAGGAGTGGTCTCTCTCACAGATTCATCTCCTTTAATAACCTCAGCTTCTATAGGAGTTTCAGAAAAGTCTAACGTGGACTGAGAGAGTGAATATGATTCTCTCTTGTACTGTCTATTCTCTTTATCTACAGGAGAGAGAAAATTAGCTATAGCTTTTGAGCTATTGTTTTGTAATGTTTTTTTAGAGCCTTTACCCCTAGGGGCTTGTTGTTCTTTAGACCTTTGCATAGATACCACAGGGCTATATCAAAAACCAAAGGAAAGAGAGAAGAGAAATGGGAGAATAGGAGTGTATAAAAAATTAGTCCACTTTGTAACTTGATCTTCTTTGCTGAACAGTTTTAAATACCAAACGGCATATATAATATATCTTGCTTGCAGAGTCGCTTTTCTCCCATCAAGTTCACCCCAGCCTCATGAGACCGATGGGAAATGTCACAATAGGTGTAACTTGGACAATGTTGGATAATAAGACCCAATGGGCCTATTTATATGGGCTAAAAAATTCCCATCTTATTCTTCAAAGCCCATCATATGGGGGACACTTCACAGCAGCTTTCTTATTTTCCTCCACTTCTATCATTCAAATTGGCCCTCACATGCAGGTGTTATATTCTGGGAGTAATTGCAGCAGAAGCAATACATACATGCACTCACCCTCTGCAACGTCAGACTTTCATAGCAACAGGGCGTTGGCAGCGTTACCTGCTGCGGGATAGATTAACCTGAAGCCAGTCCCCACAATGGTAATAAGGGAGTAAACCCCCTCTCAGCGGCAAATGCTCACCAGACCCCGGTGCCCAGTAGAATACATCAGCACGGCACACTGGCTTCCCTCACCTGGGGCATAACACAAGCTCACGTTCACCTTATGGTTTGAGGTCTCCTTTAACTGGCTCCTCTCACGAACCACCCCTGATATTCTCCTCACAGGCTCAGTCAGTTTCCACCAGCACTTTAGGCCGCTATGCCCCAGTAGTGTGGTTCAGATATCCATAAACTTTGTTTTGGACCCGGCCTCAGGCGGTCAGCCTCAAAGAGTTGTTGCGTCTGGGTTCAGGCCTATTAGGCCGTTGTATAGCATGTTTGAGATACAAAGCTTGGACAGCCTTAACGACACTCTAGCAGAGCTTCGGCGATGTTTGCCGGCTAGTCCCACATACAGACTAACCCCTTCCTGGGCGTGGCCCCGCAATGCCGCATTTCCACCAGTAGGGGGATGGCATGGTAATTGATAATTAATTGACCCCTTCTAGCCCTTGAATTGCGAGCTTGTTCAATTAAAGCGATCTGTAACTGTTGAAATTTTGTTGGAATTAAATGAAGCTTGTAGAATTTTTTTTCTACATTTGCCATTTACAGGTTTGAAAGCAATTGTGGGCTTGTGGAATTGTTGCAATTAAATCTGGATTTGTAACATTTGCGGGTTTGAAAGATCAAAGGAGGAGATAGGACTTAGTCACGATTTTGACAACTACAGGAATTTTGAGCCTGTAACCTGCAGATCGCAAATGCAAGTAGCAAGAAGAGGCCAATTAAATATCAGTAACTTTTACAGGCTCTGTTATGGGCTGCTGTAATTACAATTTGCTCAATTAAATAGGGGCCAATGAGTTCAATGAAGTTGCAAAAACAGACAAAGATATATATGTAAAATACAATTATTAGAAAATTGGTAAAAATAATGAAAGAAAAGATGCTACATACAGAGATGGATAACAGTATTTTGTTTCACTGCTTGAAAGGTTATTACTGCATTCATTAGGCATATATATAAATATAATAAGTCTAAGAATATCTGATGGCAGTTTGATTGTTTGGGGAACATTAAGTTTAGATCAGTTTGGTATATTTGGATATTATCAGCCCCATTAAATTAGCCCTCGTAGTCCCCCCGGTCCGCGCGAAAGGCATTTTTTTTGCGAGGACCGATTCCACAATATGTCCCTCGCAGCCTCCTTTGCAAGATGACACCCACAAACTGTTGAGAATAGGCTCCGGGAGAGCTGCGTAGTAACAAGCAGCCATAAATCTATGGGGTGAACCTCGCACCTCGGAAGAATACCTACGGGCACAAAATAGTGCCAGCAAAGGATCCTAAAGCCTATGCTGCATAGGTCCTGAAAGGACGTGCACTAAGAAAATATTTACCTCTACCATGGGGACCCCCCTGGCACCTAAAATTAACCCCATCACTCATGGGGCCCAATACAGAGCCCCATGAGCCCTTAATTAACCCTGTCACTCATGGGGCTCTATACAGAGTCATATGAGCCCTTAATTAACCCTGTCACTCATGGGGGTCAATACAGACCCACATAAGTCCTTAATTAACTCTATAACTCATGGGGCTCTATACAGGGCCCAATGAGCCCTTATTTAACCCTGTCACTCATGGGGCTCTGTGTAGAGACTAGAATGAACCCCCTCAGTCCAATAGGGGTCTATATAGACCCTTATAGGATACTATTAACCCATAGGTCAGCCCTGCAAGTGCCATGAGGGTACTCCAGGACCCTCATGACAAATTCTAAGCACTATACTACACTATTAACCCTAACTATATTCTATTAACCCATACTAAACCCTATCTAACCCTATCTGGACCTAATAATGCTTACCGGTCCAATCTAACCCTAACTGGGCCACTTTAAACCTATCTGAACCTAATAAACATAACTGGGCCTATTTAAACCTATCTGAACCTAATAACCCAACTGGGCCTATTTAAACCTATCTGGACCTAATAACCCTAAATGGACCTATGTAGGCCCCTTCTAGCCTTATTCAATTCCATGTAAGCCTTTTTAATCCTCTCTAGCCCTATTTAACCCCATCACTTATGGGGGTCTATACAGACCCCAAAAAGCCTCTATTTAACGCAATCAGTCCCATAAGGGTCTATGAAGACCCTCATAGAACAATGAGAACCCTATTATTAACCCCACAAGTGCCATGAGGGTTCTCCAGGACCCTCATGACATTAAGTAAAAACACTACACTATTCTACCCCCAATAAACCACTAAATCTAAACTAACCCCCCTCTACCCTAACCTATTACCTCTACCTACCTAACACTACCTACCTAACCCCAAATTAAACACCCCATTAATTACACAAAATACAAAAAGCTAAGGTACAAAAAATAAAAAAACTATGTTACCAAAAATAAAAAACCTAAGGTACAAAAAAAAAAAGACATTACAACCCCCCCTCACTACACCTGCAAAGAAAAGGCATACACAAATATACATAACATTACATTAATAAATACATTATAAATATACCCCTAACTACAATACATTTCCCCCTATCTTTACATTACACCCTATCTAGACATTACCCCCTATCTATACATAAACCCCTATCTATACATTACTCCCATCTATACATAAACCCCTATCTAGACATTACATAAATATTACAAATACAGTATTGAACTCACCTTTCCACCATGTCCCCGTCTATCTTCTGTTCTCCTGCTCGGCCCATGGAAAAAAGAAGCATCACAATAGTAGAACACATACACAAATACACACAACATAAATAAACATTATACATTTAAAACTTACTTGTCCACGGCCTTCTCCTCTTCTGCCCTGGCTGGGCCCTTGAAGAATCTGCGCTCTAAAAAAAATAAGTAAAAAAACTAACGGAGCTCCACAGCAACATGCAGGTGAAAACAGCTTATCAATGAGCATTACATACGCCCAGAGAGAAACTACTATTTCCTAAACAGAAGGCTGTACAAGCCTAAACTGGACCATGTCTTATAAGCATGTTAACACCCATTGCTGAGAATTGGTAACAGATTGGTCAGTCTCACACACTGCACAGCAGATTCAGCTGAGCATGTGTCCTAATGAACTGCAGATGGCACACTGCACCAGCATTACATAGATTGATATGAGACAATCACCACAGCCAAATACAAGTGACCATGATGTCAGGGATATGGAAACACACAGCAAACAGTTGTTTATAAATTAATACTCAAATACTATTGTCCACTCATTTCGGTATCCAGAAGGTGTCTCCGCGGCCGCAGAGACCCAGGTGGTGGCTCCACAGAAGGAGGAACCACAATAACCAACGCAAGTGGTGGTGGTGAAAGACGAGGGCCCTAAAACATCACAGGAAGCTGGTCTGTCAGCAACACGGCTATTATGGGAAACACCCCCTAGGCCCTCACATGCATCATGGGCACGTTCCCAGCCATGTGAACCAATTGACATGTCATGGAGCCAGCAACCACCTGCAGGGATGTCGAGGTCCTGGAGACCACTCTCCACAGGCCCACCTCTTCCTCCTGGTGAGATGCAATGGATGCGGTGGCCAGACCCCAATGCTCTTTCACTTTCGACCAGGCCCCAACAGACCAGGCCCCAACAGATGATGCCCCAACATATATTTTCTCCAACAGATTTTGCCCCAACTAATATTGTCCAACAGACCGGCCAACACCAATGCAATGGACAACACGGTTGCTACGGGCAACACGGTTGCTACTGGCAACACCATCGCTACGGGCAACACCATTGCCATGGGCAACACCATCGCCATAGGCAACACCTCTGGCCTCTCCAAAGCCCATCCCCAGTACAACTATGTCTAGTGGCGGACCTTACACCTCCTCAAAATGCACCCGGAGAGATTTCTTGTGGCACATACGCATGGCTAATGATTGGAATTATGGAGCAATGCAAAGCCTGACAGCCTAGCTTGAAAGGCAAAATTATATTGCTACCGATCAAGTCGACGGCATCAGATCAATATATGGTGTGGTGAGATGAGGAGGCATAATCGAAGGATGGAGAAGTATGAGCGAAAGGCTTATAGGGTCAGAGAAGCCCAGACACATCTCATGGAGTGGCTAGTGCAGTTGGCGGAAGGCCAGGTCAATACTCTCCAGCCTTTGGTTCCACAGACTCCACCCTCACCACAACCAGAGCTTGCGGCCTCCTCATATCACCCCTTACCGCCAACACCAGCTGCTACATAGCCACCACAGTTTGACAAAGCACTCAATCCAACACCTCCTGGTCATGGTTTAGGGAGGAAGCGCATGGGCATGGGCATGGAAGGTGGGGGCCCAGTGTTCAGAAAGAGTAAGTAGGTGAGAACGTCCACAAGGTCAGTGCTTGTCAAACCACTCCCTTGAACCCACCAGACAGACCATGATTTAGGTGAAACACTGTGTGAATACACATGTGAAGCAATTTGAGGCTCCACCACTTGTTGAATACTAGTTGCCTCACTTTTAGTTGCCGAGTTTCACATACAGTGGATAAAAAAAGTCTACACACCCCTGTTAAAATGTCAGCTTTCTGTGCTGTAAAAAAATTAGACAAAGATAAATGATTTCAGAACTTTTTCCACCTTTAATGTGCCCTATAAACTGTACAACTCAATTAAAAAAAAAAAATTGAAATATTTTAGGTGGAGGGAAGAAAATAAATAAATAAAATAATGTGGTTGCATAAATCTGCACACCCTCTTATAACTGGGGATGTAGCTGTGTTCAGAATTAAGCAATCACATTCCAAATCGTGTTAAATAGGAGTCAGCATACACCTGCCATCATTTAAAGTGCCTCTGATTAACCCCAAATAAAGTTCAGCTGCTCTAGTTGGTCTTTCCTGAAATTTTCTTAGTCGCATCCCACAGCAAAAGCTATGGTCCACAGAGAGCTTCCAAAGCATCAGAGGGATCTCATTGTTAAAATGTATCAGTCATGAGAAGGGTACAAAAGAATTTACAAGGCATTAGATATACCATGGAACACAGTGAAGACAGTCATCATCAAGAGTAGAAAATATGGCACAACAGTGACTACCAAGAACTGGAGCTCCTTCCAAAATTGATGAAAAGACGAGAAGAAAACTGGTCTGGGAGGCTACCAAGAGGCCTACAGCAACATTAAAGGAGCTGCAGGAATATCTGGCAAGTACTGGCTGTGCGGTACATGTGACAACAATCTCCCGTATTCTTCATATGTCTGGGCAATGGGGTAGAGTGGCAAGACTAAAGCCTTTTCTTACAAAGAAAATCATCCAAGCCAGGCTATATTTTGCAAAAACACATCTGAAGTCTACCAAAATCATGTGGGAAAAGGTGTTATGGTCTGATGAAACAAAGGTTGAACTTTTTGGCCATAATTCCAAAAGATATGTTTGGAGCAAAAACAACACTGCACATCACCAAAAGAACACCATACCCACAGTGAAGCATGCTGGTGGCAGCATCATGCTTTGGGGCTGTTTTTCTTCAGCTGGAACTGAGGCCTTAGTTAAGATAGAGGGAATTATGAACAGCTCCAAATACCAGTCAATATTGGCACAAAAGAAGAAGATTAAAGTTTTGGAATGGCACAGCCAGAGCCCAGACCTGAATCCGATTGAAAATCTGTGGGGTGTTCTGAAGAGGGCTGTGCACAGAAGATTTCAGTTTGTTTTTCAATTGAGTTGTACAGTTGATAGGTCACATTAAATGTGGAAAAAGTTCTGAAATGATTTATCTTTGTCTCATTTTTTTACAGCACAGAAACCTGACATTTTAACAGGGGTGTGTAGACTTTTTATATCCACTGTAAATAATGGCCTGTCTGATGGCTCCTGAGGAGAGGATTGAGAACCACTGCCCTAAGTCCTCCTCATCCACCCTCCTCAATGAATATTATTTTATATTAATGTTGACATACTATTGGCTGGCTTCATAATATAAACACGTATGGTTATGTTGAATATTTCTGCAATTGATGTTCAATGTGGATTGCCGTTGAGATGAGGTTTTGCAGTCAATCCAATTAGTGTTCTGATTGATATCTTGTTTTTGTGTCTGTAGGTCTTAATAGCCCAATCTTACGACCATGAAGGCTTGTTCCTCAACCTCCTCTTTCTGTGTAACAGATTTTGCTCATTAATTTCTGATTATTCCTTAATATATGAAAACACACTGTGGGCCTCATTCTATTAACGGCCGTAAAATGGCCGCAAAGCTGCGATTCCTTGCGGCCATCTTCCGGCCCCGTGTAGAGCTACTGCTACCCTACTATTCAAATGGACGGCGCTGCAAGGATATACCCCTTACGGCCGGCCGCACATCATGCAAACGGCCGCAAGCGTTTTTCCTGCGCCCGTAAATCTTGTTTTCTAGCCGCAAAGTCAGAAAACTGTAAATGCAAATATAAATTCAAGATGGCTCTGTAAAGCTCTGTAAATGCTAGGCATCATAATGGGGGACAGGAGGATTAATAGCAACACCCTCTCAAGCTTGCACATCGCCCAAATCCGATATATCATTTACGGTTTATTTTCCGTCCCGAAGTCCTGCGGGCTCGTCCTTGTTAAAACCCGTACGGGTTCGGAGGTTGAGGGCCACAAACAAAGCATTGTAGAAGCCAATATATATTCAATCCAGCACTGCAAAGCACTGTAAATGATGGGGAACATAATGGGGGGGGCATGAGGATTAATAGCAAAACATTCTCAAGCTTGCACATCTTTGATTTTAAAATCCGTCCAAGTCCCATGGACTTCAATGATCAAGCCCGTAGCTCGTTTATTCAAGCTCGTAGCTCATTATTCAAACCCGTGCCGGCTTGCGTAATAGATAAAACACGAAGATTGAACATGAAGTTAAATATCTTTATTTGCGGATTTGAGAGTAGGGGAATGTTGAGCTATTAATTCTAAAACCAAACATCACTTTCACTTTTAATAAAAGTACAGGATGGCTTTTCTATGCTACGACTTGTAAGTAAGCCCTTTATGACCCGTGGGTCTATTTTACCCATTTACGGACTTGACAAAGGCTAATCCTGCAGCCTTTGCGGGTCTGGGGTGCTCCATGCCCTTGGGACTCTGTCCACGGACATTTGACATGAATTAAACTAAAAATGATTTTCAGATTTGAGTGTAGGGGAATGTTGTGCTATGAATGCTAACACCTCCAATCACTTTATCGTCTCATCAAAGTGCAGGATGGCTTTACTATGTGCTTAATTGGTGCTAGCGGGACCTTTTTGGTGCAAGTAAGCTGCGGCTCGGTTTTAGATAATTACGGCCATGACGAGAGGGTTTACATAGCATTTGAATAGCAACCGTCTCAAACGCGGTCTGAAATGCGGCTGAAACTCTTGCGGCTGTGTAAGATCAAAGTCTTTCCTGCGGCGCGTGCAAGCCGCAAGCCTGCCGGAATCCTCGGCCGCAAGGGAATAGAATAGGCAAATAGCCTGCGGTCGGTCCTTGCGGCCACGCATCTCCTACGGCCGTTAATAGAATGAGGCCCTGTGTGTGGATAGATTTGTATGACATTATCCATGATTATTTTCTGTTTAATTCAGCAGATATAGATAAGTTGTAAGTGCAATGCACATGACTGGTTTCTTCAATTACATAGAGTGATTTCTGATGATCCTTTTTCTATCAGTGGTGACGTGACCACATGTGACCCTGGTAGGTACTATGCATCATGCTTATTCTAGACTATGACATTACCCCGTTTAGACATCCCCTTTTTACCAAAAACAATCCGCCCACACAGCACCCATGATATTAATGCACAGTCTTGTCAATTTCTGATTGTGCTCTGTGTCTGAAATAAAGCTTTGTTATATCATTCTCACCGTGTCAGTGTGTTTTCAATGCTTGGAGTTTTTGGGACATCCACATACATCACATTTGTGTCACATTCCTATATAGGTAAACTAATGAGCCCTAGTTACTATGCAATAAATTTAATATACATTTTTTAGATACATTTATTGATAATAATGATAATAATAATAATAATAATAATAATAATAATAATATCATAAGACATCATATAATAAAATATATAACATAGAATAATAAAGGGTTAATACACTCACAATGTCCAATTTGTGATGCTGTGGAGTATCAACATACCCTGAACGCCTGATAAGAATATGACAGGTGATAATGTGAATTGATTGATAGCAAAACACTTAATGGGATGTCACCAAATGATAATGGGTATATATCATAGCCACCAGCAATGGTGTGGGACTTTCTATGATGGGTGTAATGGAGATTATCCCTGATTGAGTTGGCTGTTGCTCCACGTGCCTCTGCGCAGCCTCCATGTGTTTTTGTGGCCCTTCCTGATGGGTTCGAGTAGCTTAGTGTGGTGTATGTTTCCCTGGTCCCCTTCTGGATTGCTATGTGGTGGTGGTGGAGGGGCCTGTGTACCTCATTGAAGCTGTGAGCTATACCATGTAGGGCCACTGTAGGCGGGCAGTTCATAGCAGAGAGGTCAGACAAATCACAGTCCACTGGAGAAGGAACCGGCAACCCAGCACAGTATGTTTTCCATGCAAAGCTTGTGGATACGCACAGACAGAGACATAAGTAAGTGTGCTGCAGTACAGAGAGTCGGACACAACTGAGGGACTGAACAACCAAATGTAAAATGTTCCCCTGGTACTTGATATATGTGATGTGGCGGTGTAATTTGGCCACTATTTGTTTTCTCAATGTAGATGTGATGAGTGAGATGTATGTAAGATGATTTTTGTATTTTTAGGGTCTACATTAGAGCTGCTTAATATGGCAGCCATTTTCAGGTATTTGTTTTACAATTTAATCAGGTAGTGTGTCTTTAATATTTTTCAGCATCTTGCAGCATGACTTTTCATATTGGCATATGTATGACCTTTACAACATATGAAAAATATATATATTTTTTTTAAGCTATTTGATCATTGAGAATTGTTGTGCAAGTAATTCTAATGCCTTCCATTGCTTTGCCCATATGTTAAAGTCCATTGGTGTGCTTTTATTGTGTTTTGAAGTGTTACAAACTAGTCTGTAAACCCTTTGTGGGTCATATTTGGAACGCATAAGATTTGGGTCGACATTTGCCATTTGTGGGCTCGACTGCATTTGCGGTCTTGAGGGATTTTAGCAATTGAATAGCGATTTGCGATTTGCTGTTTGTGAAAGTTCAAAGGCTTCGATGGGCTGTAAGTTTCAGTTTTAACAACCGCAAGGATTTCAAGCCCGTAACATGTAGGTATTTTGCGGCTCGCAAAAAAACGCCAATTGAATAGCAAATTAAATTATAGCCTCACTTATGGGCTCCAGTAATGAGGCTCATGACCTGAGAATATGTATGTTGCATGTTTGGTTCATGAACAGTTAACTAATTTAGAATGTGATGATGTAATCTGTAACTTTCATGTTGATATACAGTTCATTAGAGTTTTCTCTGGTGTTTGATGCATAAAAAAGGTGCATCTGTCATTTTAGAAAGATAGACATTTATTATCTAGCCAAGTCTGCTTTTTGCCTCCAGGTCTTGAGCGGGTTCCTGCCATAAGTGATGAGATTACTAGAACCCTGACCATCCAGGGGTGCTCCTGTCACGGTAAACAGGAGGTTAGGGGGTGAACCTGGTACCCCTCATGCCAGGGTCATGACAACAAGCAGTTATTTACTGCAATTCCTGCATCTCTATGCTTGAACAATAACCTCCCTTCTAGCACTGTATTAAAAGCTTTCACAAAATTCAAAAAAAGACTCCATCTATTATGGAGAAGGCAGGTTATTGATGGAATAAACTAAAGTCAATAAGTAGAAATATGTAGTTTGGATTGGCAGTGGTGGCATGCTAGGATTTTAATCCTAACTCATCCAAATTACTATGCATCTTAAGTTGATCAATCTATGCTCTTTAGTAAGGAGCAGATGATGTCTCTGTATAGGCTGACACCAACACAAACTGCCTCAGAGTGATACAAAATTACTTCCATGATGTCCTTCCTGAGATAGTACTAAGAGGATGAGCGTATGCCCTGAATAGGCTGGGGGCTAGATGTTAGCTTGTTTGTAGTGTGGATAGCTGTGCTTTCACGGTGGCTCTGTCTTTATATCAGAAAAGAGTTTATGGATTTGAGATTCAGAAGCTGGATGTTCTGGTGCTTGTTGAGCTGACTTGGGAAATAGTATATGTGGAATTCTACTTTCCTAACTGAGACTAAGATGAAGAATGTTCCAGGTTGATCCTGATTATTGTTGGAAAGAAACAGATGAGACTAAGGATGGCAAGCTCTTGGTTTTCCATAGTCTATATAACATAAATGTTAAATATCTGAGATCTGAGGGAAAGAAGTCAATTTGAGGTTGGGCTTCAATAGAGAATATTACCTTGTTTAGGGTTCTGCTTAATGAGCTAAAACACAAAAATGAAAAGGTGAGTGTGTGCTACTGATGTATTCTGCTGAAAAACTGGAAAGAGTGGCTTGTAATGGAAACTTCTTGTGAAAAAGTCAGTGATAATGACTTCCACTTTGAACTTTGAAGATGGAAGAGAGAGTGCATGGGGGTGATGGGTAGATGAACACAAGCAAAATTATATGAATGGATGGAGCTTAGTAAGTTAGAAGAATGGAGGTCAGTGCATTACAACACTGGATTATCATAAAGGGTAATTGTATCTTTCTTAAAATCTAATATAAATATCCTCATTGTCTCTAATGTATACTATACATCTGTAAATACTATATTCATGTTTTTACATGTGATTTATTTAAAATGACGGGGCAATAAAATTTGAAGCCATGGGAATGCTGTTTGACACATAATTGAAACCGTTTTGTATTGTGAGGACCTTTGGCGCTCATTGCGAGCCTCTCCTGTTGTGTACTTTTGGTCCTCTGAGAGAGATATATATTTCTATGTATCAGTAATTAAGTAATAATGAATGATTTCTTAAAACAATTAATATACTTTAATTATTTATAATTGATATATGCAGCGAGCAATAGGCTGAAGAGCTAACAATCTGTTTGCATTTTGCGTCTGCATAGAATATACAGTTTGAGTGTTAGTGCCCTGCTTATAAAGTGTAATGAATGTTTGAAGTGTGCATTCTAAACAGGCTGCGTGCGCGAGGTAATGCTGTTGATTGATTCTGTAAAGTGGCATTGTATATTTGTAATGTTATTAATGTGGTACGCGTCTTGTGAGCATTTTCCGGCTTTGTAATAATGTATCTTGTAGGTCGTAGTGTGATGAGTAAAAAGTGCTACGCGTTTTGCAGTGTTTTGCGCGGTCTGGTGTCGTGTAGCCTCATTTTCATTTTATTCCGGGGGCCCATTTTTTTCGAGTGGCGAAAATCATCTAAATCAAGTTAAATTCACGTTCTACCTCACTCACAGATGTCCTGGCTGTTGCCCCATGCTGTCTGTGATGTTTTTGTAATTTTTGGGGGTGTATTTAGTGTGTTTTTAGGGGGTTTTGCCTTTCGTCGTTCGGCCGCTAATCTCGTAAATTTTTGCGTCTCATATCTTTTTTTTTCTAAGTCCAGAGTCTGGTATTTTTTTTTCTAAGTCCCGCTTCTCGTATTTTAATGGCTCGTCTCGCTTTGCAAGGCTCGCATCGGCTAAGTGCTACTGTTTAACGGCTCGCCTCACAGCGATGAGCGCTTTTGGAGCTCATCGGCTAAGTGCTACGGTTTAACGGCTCGCTTCGCGAGGCTCGCAGTAATGAGCGCCTTTGGCGCTCATCGGCTAAGTCCTATGCGTTATAGGCTCGCAAGCGATGAGCACCTCGCAAAGCGTGACGACGTCTCGCAGTTTGACAACTATTATATGTGATATTCTCCAAATATATGGGTTACCTGTTATACCCCAGTATTGTAACAGAGGAATTGCTTCTCACAATTTTACCCATTGACCCTCTGTGTGGTGCTACAAATACAGGGCCTCATTAAATTCTCCCTCGTAGTTCTCTTGGTGCTCGCAAAAGGCAGTTTTTTTACGGGCACAAAAAGGATCCTAAAGCCTCAACATGCTGCCTCGGAGCAGCCCGAGACAGCAGTGTTAGGCTCCCCCCTGCTCCCTATACACATCCCCATTACATTAACCCCTTGCAGCGGGAGTCCCCGATCAGCCCGATCAGACCCCCGCTACATTTGAAAGTTTTAAATTCCCTGCCGCGGCTCCTTAAAGGGCCAGCGGCACACTATTAGCCAATCCTGGCTGCGGCAAAAAAAATTAACCCCTCTCTATGCTGGGGGTCCCCATCGGGACCCCTGAAGTGTCCCCACATAAACTCCTTGCAGCGGGGGTCCCTGATCTGCATTGATCAGGCCCCCGCTGCAGTTAAAAAATGTAAATTCGCCGCCGCGGCTCCTTAAAGGGCCCTCAGCACACTATTACTAATCCCGGCCGCGGCACCTAATATTAACCCCCCTCTATGCTGGGGGTCCCCATCGGGACCCCCGAAGTGTCCCCACATAAACTCCTTGCAGCGAGGGTCCCCGATCTGCATTAATCAGGTCCCGGCTGCAGTTAAAAAATGTAAATTCGCCGCTGCGGCTCCTTAAAGCGCCCTCGGCACAGTATTAGTAATCCCTGCCGTGCAACTTAATATTAACACCCCTCTATGCTAGTGGGTCACCATCGAGACCCCTGAAGTGTCCCCACATAAACCCCTTGCTGCATGGGTCCCTAGGGACCCCT
Source organism: Discoglossus pictus (assembly GCA_027410445.1). NCBI lineage: Eukaryota > Metazoa > Chordata > Amphibia > Anura > Alytidae > Discoglossus > Discoglossus pictus. The sequence goes on along the minus strand of CM050165.1, from coordinate 383,527,558 downwards.
GCAGCCCCCCCCCCCACATTAACCCCCTGCAGCGGGGGTCCCTGATCAGCACCGATCGTGACCCTGCTGCATTTACATTTTTTAATTTCCCACCTTGCGGGTCCTTAAAGGACCGTAAAGTTCCTGAAAGGACTTGCACTAAAAAATATTAACCCAAGGCAACTATAATTAACCCTATAATTCGTGGGGGTCAATACAGACCCCCATAAGGCCTTAATTAACCCTATAACTCATGAGGGTCAATAACAACCCCATAAGGCCTTAATTAACCCTGTAACTCATGGGGGTCAATAAAGATCCCCATAAGCACTTAATTAACCCTATAACTCATGGGGGTCAATACAGACCCCCATAAGGCCTTAATTAACCCTGTCACTCATGGGGGTTAATACAGACCCCCATAAGTACTTAATTAACCGTATAACTCATGGGGGTCAATACAGACCCCCATAAGGCCTTAATTAACCCTATAACTCATGGGGGTCAATAACAACCCTCATAAGGCCTTAATTAACCCTGTAACCCCCCCACATTAACCCCCTGCAGCGGGGGTCCATGATCAGCACTGATCGTGACCCTGCTGCATTTACATTTTTTAATTTCCCACCTTGCAGGTCCTTAAAGGACCGTAAAGGTCCTGAAAGGACTTGCACTAAAAAATATTAACCCAAGGCAACTATAATTAACCCTATAATTCATGGGGGTCAATACAGACCCCCATAAGGCCTTAATTAACCCTGTAACTCATGGGGGTCAATAAAAGACCCCCATAAGCACTTAATTAACCCTATAACTCATGGGGGTCAATACAGTCCCCCATAAGGCCTTAATTAACCCTGTCACTCATGGGGGTTAATACAGACCCCCATAAGTACTTAATTAAACGTATAACTCATGGGGGTCAATACAGACCCCCATAAGCCAATAATTAACCCTATAACTCATGGCGGCCTATACAGACCACCATAAGGCCTTAATTAACCCTGTCACTCATGGGGGTCAATACAGACCCCCATAAGGCCTTAATTAACCCTGTTACTCATGGGAGTCAATACAGACCCCCATAAGCACTTACTTAACCTTATAACTCATGGGGGTCAATACAGACCCCGATAAGCACTTAATTAACCCTGTAACTCATGGGGGTCAATACAGACCCCCATAAGCACTTAATTAACCCTGTAACTCATGGGGGTCAATACAGACCCCCCATAAGGCCTTAATTAACCCTGTCACTCATGGGGGTCAATACAGACCCTCATAAACACTTAATTAACCCTATAACTCATGGGGATACAGACCCCCATAAGCACATAATTTACCTTGTCACTCATGGGGGTAAATACAGACCCCCATGAGCCTCTATTTAACCCCATCAGTCCAATAGGGGTATATTATGACACCTAGGACCATCATGACACTAACTACAAACACTACACTATAACCCCCAATAAACCATTTAATCTAAACTAACCCCACTCTACACTAATCTATTAAAACTTACACTACCTACCTCCACTACCTACCACCTAATAAAACTCCCCACCACTCTAATTACAAAAAATAAAAAAAACTCTTTTACAGAAAATAAAAAAACCTACAGTACAGAAAAAAACTACAGTACAGAAAATAAAAAAAACTACAGTACAGAAAATAAAAAAACCTACAGTACAGAAAAAAAAACCTACAGTACAGAAAATAAAAAAATATATTACAACCCCCCACTACAGAAAAAAAAATTACATACCTGAAAAAGAAAGACAGACATACACAATACATACAATACATTACATACAATACATTACATATAATACATTACATATAATATATTACATATAATACATTACATACAATACATTACATATAATACATTACATATAATACATTACATATAATATATTACATATAATACATTACATACAATACATTATGTATAATACATTACATATAGTACTTTACATACAATACAAATCAAATACCCCCTATCTATCTAACATACATTCTATTTAATATAAAATAAATCATAACTGTATCAAATACATCCCCGTATCTATCTAATATACAATAAATCCTAACTACATACACAGACCCTAATTATAAGCTAAAATAAAATAATTACAGTCCTAACTACATATACAGACCCTAATTCTAAGCTAAAATAAAATAATTACAGTCCTAACTACATACACAGACCCTAATTCTAAGCTAAAATAAAATAATTAAGACCACTTACCTTTAAGATGTCCCTTCAGATCACTAACCTAGGGGTAAAACAAAACAAAACAATTAGTACAAAACATTAACATAAAATAAATAAACATTATATACGTTCTAAATATTCAATTCACCTTTCCAGCATGTCCGGTCATTGTTCAGTTCTTCCGGCGCGACCCTGTTAAAAAAACACAATACATTAATACAATATACAACACCAAATAAAATAAACATATAAACATATACATATACATTCAACTTACCTATCAGAAGTCGTCAATGTGTGAGCCAATCAGGATGGGATACACCCCAATATCCCACCCTGATTGGCTAAAGCACCTGTCAATATTTATTGGAACCAATCACAACGTGCAGATGCCTTCAGCTAATCACTATGGGATACACCCCCACGGAGTGATTGGGTGAAGACACCTGCGCATCGTGATTGGCTCACACATTGACGACTTCTGATTGGCTGAAATTGATAGACAGCTTTTTCAGCCAATCACAAGCCGCCATTGCCAATTTCCTCCCGGAAAAGACCCCGGGAGGCTCATTAGCATCGGGGAGGTCTGCGAGTGCGGATGGTTCCAGGGCCCAGCCGGGGCTGAAGGGAAGGAGGCCGGGGACATCGCTGGGAGGTAAGTTGAATGTAAATTTATATGTTTATATGTTTATTTTATTTGGTGTTGTATATTGTATTGATGTATTGTGTTTTTTTAACAGGGCCGCGCCGGAAGAACTGAACAATGACCGGACATGCTGGAGTGGTGAGTTGAATATTTAGAATGTATATAATGTTTTATTTATTTTATGTTAATATTTTGTACTAATTGTTTTGTTTTGTTTTACCCCTAGGTTAGTGATCTGAAGGGACATCTTAAAGGTAAGTGGTCTTAATTATTTTATTTTAGCTTAGAATTAGGGTCTGTGTATGTAGTTAGGACTGTCATTATTTTATTTTAGCTTAGATTTAGGGTCTGTGTATGTAGTTATGATTTATTGTATATTAGATAGATAGGGGGATGTATTTAATATAGTTATGATTTATTTTATATTAAATAGATTGTATGTTAGATAGATAGGGGGTATTTGTATTGTATTTAATGTATTATATGTAATGTATTATATGTAATGTATTGTATGTAATGTATTATATGTAATATATTATATGTAATGTATTATATGTAATGTATTGTATGTAATGTATTATATGTAATGTATTGTATGTAATGTATTATATGTAATATATTATATGTAATGTATTATATGTAATTTATTATATGTAATGTATTGTATGTAATGTATTGTATTTATGTATGTATTGTATTGTGTATGTCTGTCTTTCCTTTTCAGGTGTGTATTTTTTTTTTTCTGTAGTGGGAAGGGTTGTAATGTATTTTCTTATTTTCTGTACTGTAGGTTTTTTTTTTCTGTACTGTAGGTTTTTTTATGTTCTGTACTATAGTTTTTTTTCTGTACTGTAGGTTTTTTTATTTTCTGTACTGTAGTTTTTTTTCTGTACTGTAGGTTTTTTTATTTTTGGTGACTTAGGTTTTTTTATTTTCTGTGAGGTAGCTTTTTTTATTTTTTGTAATTAGAGTGGTGGGGAGTTTTATTAGGGGGTAGGTAGTGTAGGTAGGTAGTGTAAGTGTTAATAGATTAGTGTAGAGGGGGGTTAGTTTAGATTAAATGGTTTATTGGGGGTTATAGTGTAGTGTTTGTAGTTAGTGTCATGATGGTCCTTGTGGACCGTCATGGCACTTATGTGGTTAATGTTAGGGTTTTAACAGCCCCATAGGTGTCATAATATACCCTTATGGGACTGATGGGGTTAAATAGAGGATTATGGGGGTCTGTATTGATTATATATATATATCACTGTATGGTGATTCCTGAGTGCTTAACACTCTGTTATTTGTGATGAAATGGTATAAGAAATAGGAATCGTACAAATGGCTGTAGTGGATAAGGTTGAAGCTATAGTGAGTACCAATAGTAATCTCAAACGTATAAAACAAAATGGACGGAATAAAGGTACTAATGACACTCTGAATATATAACTATAGATAAGAGAGACATATAATCGCCCAAATAAATGCTTGACTGTCTTGATGCTGTTGTAAACAGTATCCTATTGGATTGGTAATAGCTTCCCTCATATGGCAAAATGAATTGCTTAATCCTTGGGGAGCTATAGCTATAGCTTAAACCAATTGTTGTCTAAGACAACAACAACAAAAAAACACAAAAAAGGTAAGTGCAATTACCCTTAGGTTAGGAACAAAAAAGAAAAAAAAATTATTAATGGTATAAAGCAGACCTAATACAAGGTCAGATGTTATAGGTCAATATACCTATCAAGGAGAAACAGTGAGAATATTAATTATGATATAGAGGGTAAATGGAAAAACATTGCCAGTGTTTTCCATATGAATTCACCACATATTCATTAAAGCATAACATGCAATTCCAAGTGGTGTTGCTCCCAAAATACATAGTTACACACTAAAGGGATTTTACACTAAAGTGATAATATTCAAACATTTCTCTGTTAAATAAATCAAACCAGAGCAACTGCACTTATCTTATGTGTAGAAAAGAAGTCCCGATGGCTCGTTTCGCCCTTCCTAGGGCTTAATCATGGGTTAATTCACTTCACTTCTGTGGTGCTTTTATAGCACCCTCCTATCAACTAATTGGGGAGTTTTATTAGGGGGTAGGTAGTGTAGGTAGGTAGTGTAAGTGTTAATAGATTAGTGTAGAGGGGGGTTAGTTTAGATTAAATGGTTTATTGGGGGTTATAGTGTAGTGTTTGTAGTTAGTGTCATGATGGTCCTTGTGGACCGTCATGGCACTTATGTGGTTAATGTTAGGGTTTTAACAGCCCCATAGGTGTCATAATATACCCTTATGGGACTGATGGGGTTAAATAGAGGATTATGGGGGTCTGTATTGACCCCCATGAGTGACAGGGTAAATTAAGTGCTTATGGGGGTCTGTATTGATCCCCATGAGTTATAGGGTTCATTAAGTGCTTATGGGGGTCTGTATTGACCCCCATGAGTAACAGGGTTAATTAAGGCCTTATGGGGGGTCTGTATTGACCCCCATGAGTTACAGGGTTAATTAGGTGCTATAGGGGTCTATACATAGAGGCTTATGGGGATCTGTATAGACCCCCACAAGTGATGGGGTTACATAGAGGCTTTCGTGGGTCTATATTGACCGTCATAAGTGAGGAGTTACATAGAGGCTTATGGGGGTCTGTATAGACCGCCATATTGTGATGGGGTTACATAGAGGCTTATGGGGGTCTGTATAGACCCCTATGAGTTATAGGGTTAATTAAGTGCTTATGGGGTTCTGTATTGACCCACATGAGTGACAGGGATAATTAAGTGCTTATGGGGGTCTGTATTGACTTCCATGAGTGACAGGGTTAATTAAGGTCTTATGGGGGTCTGTATTGACCCCCATGAGTTATAGGGTTAATTATTGGCTCATGGGGGTCTGTATTGACCCCCATGAGTTATAGGGTTAATTAAGTGCTTATGGGGGTCTGTATTGACCCCCATGAGTTATAGGGTTAATTAAGTGCTTATGGGGCTCTGTACTGACCCCCATGAGTTATAGGGTTAATTATTGGTTTATGGGGCTCTGTATTGACCCCCATGAGTTATAGGATTAATTATTGGCTTATGGAGGTCTGTATTGACCCCCATGAATTCTAGGGTTAATTATAGTTGCCTGGGTTTAATGTTTTTTAGTTCGAGTCTTTTCAGGACCTTTACTGTCCTTTAAGGACCTGCGAGGCGGGAAATAAAAAAATTGAAATGCAGCAGGGTCACGATTGTTGCCGATCGGGGACCCCTGCTGCAGGGGGTTAACGTGGGGGGGCTGTGGGGGTCCCTATGGACCCCTGCAGCATGGGCTTAATGTGGGGACACTTCGGGGGTCCCGATGGGGACCCCCAGCATAAAGGGGGGTTAATTGTAGGTGCCGCGGCCAGGATTAGTAACAGTGTGCCGCGGGCCCTTTAAGGAGCTGCGGCGGGGAATTTACAATTTTTAAATGCAGCGGGGGCCTGATCTATGCAGATCGGGGACCCCGCTGCAAGGGGTTAATGTGGGGACACTTGGGGGGTCCCGATGGGGACCACCAGCATTAAGGGGGGTTAATTTGAGGTGCCGCGGCCGGGATTGGCTAATAGTGTGCCGCGGGCCCTTTATGGAGCCCGGAATTTAAAAGTATTAAATGCAGCGGGGGCCTGATTGGTGCCGATCGGGGACCCCCGCTGCAAGGGGTTAATGCGTGGGGGCTGTGGGGGTCCCTATGGACCCCTGCAGCAAGGTGTTAATGTGAGGACACTTCGGGGGTCCCTATTTGGTCCCCTGCATAGAGGGGGGTTAATTTTAGGTGCCGGGGGGGTAGTTGGAATACCCCCCATGGCAAGGCTTATGTGTGGGACTGCCGCGGAGGTCCCGTTTAGGACCCCTGCACTACTTGTTGACATGCGGGTGCCTGCGATATCATCTCGCAGGCTGTCACTTCTCATGTACTGCGTAGCTCATACGTTGCTCGCAGCAGGGCGATTGTAATAGCATTGTAACGTAGAGAAACTTTGCAGTACGTAGGGCTTAAGTAGAAGCCTCTTATTTACGAGGCTGGAATTTGATAGGGCCCACAGTGTCTACAAAAATAGTACAAACTTTACACTGGGAGGGATAGCTGCACATATGACAATAACATTATATATTTAGGTAGTTCTGTTGTTGACTTACTGTCAGCAGGAAATAGTAAGTGAATGTGAGTCATCTGCTTAACATCCCTTCTTGTAATTCCATTCTATTATATGTTTATTTTTTATTGAGCCTATTTATAAACTTATAGAGCATTTGCACAATAGCACTTTGGAAATTTGAATGACTCAAACAATAAATAGGCGACTTGTAAAAAATAAAAGTCAAGTATTAACTAAGCTCCACTTCAGGAGGTTTCTTTTTTACCTCTAATATGATTTCTCTGTTCCACTGAATAAGGGGTTTGGAATTATATGTGTCCTACACATGGATTTTAACATTGAGTGACACTATTGGCTTTCCCACTCTCAACATCATATGCATGTGAAGTAATCTGTGTATGGGTCATGAATCATTTTGGATAAAGTTCACATCCAATGTTTCAGCTATATATATATATATATACAACATTTTGGAGGGGTAAGGGGCCCCCCAAAAAAGTTTGCACTGAGGCGCTCCACTTGCTTACTCCGTCACTGTTGATATACCATAACTGCTGCTATTCCAGCTTCTATCTCAAAGCTCTTTTGCAAGAGAGTCACCATCTCCAGTCTTCTAAGCAGAATAGCAACTTTGTGTTTTCTAATTTTTTTCACTTAAAGTAGAAAATACAACATGTTACAATTATGACATGTTCTCTTCCAACTCCAATACTGATTGTTCATTATGTCACAGTTATCTTGTAATAGTATATTCTTAGTTCTTGCTTGAGCAGTGATAGGGACCACTTAATAACAGGAAAGATAGAGAGAGACATAGGTCTTGGTATGAATAGCTCAGTGGACCAGATGTACAAATTTGATGTTTTAAAATCTGGACTGGAGAGATATTCAAAAAATTATAAAAATGTTTTCAATTTATATGTGACAGGGAGAGAGCGGGGGGAGAGGAGAGCTGACATTGAGAGAGGGGGGAGAGGAGAGCTAACAGGGAGAGGAGAGCTGACAGGGAGAGAGCGGGGGAGAGGAGAGCTGACAAGGAGAGAGAGAGAGGGGAGAGGATAGCCGACAGGGAGAGAGCAAAGGAAGAGGAGAGCTGACAGGGAGAGAGAGGGGGAGAAGAGAGCCGACAGGGAGAGAGAGAACTCACAGGGAGAGAGAGAGATGGGGAAGAGGAGTGAAAAAGGAGATAGTGATGGAGGCGAGGAGAGCTGATGGAGAGAGAAAAAGGAAAGAGAGATGGAGGAGAGGAGAGCTGACAGCAGGAGAGAAAAAAGGGAGAGAGAAGGGAGTGCACATATATATATATATATATATATATATATATATATATATATATATATACACAACATTTTGGAGGGGTAAGGGGCCCCCAAAAAAAGTTTGCACTGAGGCGCTCCATTTGCTTGCTCCATCACTGTTGATATACCATAACTGCTGCTATTCCAGCTTCTATCTCAAAGCTCTTTTGCAAGAGAGTCACCATCTCCAGTCTTCTAAGCAGAATAGCAACTTTGTGTTTTCTAATTTTTTTCACTTAAAGTAGAAAATACAACATGTTGCAATTATGACATGTTCTCTTCCAACTCCAATACTGATTTTTCATTATGTCACAGTTATCTTGTAATAGTATATTCTTAGTTCTTGCTTGAGCAGTGATAGGGACCACTTAATAACAGGAAAGATAGAGAGAGACATAGGTGTTGGTATGAATAGCTCAGTGGACCAGATGTACAAATTTGATGTTTTAAAATCTGGACTGGAGAGATATTCAAAAAATTATAAAAATGTTTTCAATTTAGTATATGTGACTTTACCTGTTGTTGTTGTTTTGTTGTTGGTGGATTTACCAGCTTCACCTAGTCTATACTAAAAAATTGCAACTTCATACTTATTTTGTTTTTATTATTTTAGTGCAGGTGTTTTGCAAGGATAAGAACTGCACTTTTTCATTTTTATATTCTCTCTGAATGAAGCAAAAATTTGCTAAAATATTTTACAAAAAATTACAACTGCATAATTATCTGCAAATGCTTGTAAAATAATAATATTCATTGAATTGATTCTACAAGGTTTTAAAATATTTTTCTTAATAATCTGAAGGCTGCCTGAGAACATAGCACATACACCTAAATAGTCCCCATGGTAAGTGGCCTAGTGGCACAAAAATTATTATTTTTTGTTCACAGTTGGGGAGTGGGATGTTTAGGAGAGGAAAGCTACTCCCACAGCAGTCAACTCAGATCCGTAAATCTTGGTCTTTTGCTGCAACTGATATCTCGGCAGGGAGCAGCTTTTACAGGAGAAAAATTGATTTTTACGGGTGAGACGGCTCTAGGAGCCAATAGTAAATATGAACGTCATAAATCTTATAATTAGTGGGAAATGCAGGAAAATCGACAATAACAACTTAACTGGCTAAGGCAATGAAACAGAGATATAAAGATAGTCATTGTTTTACTTTATTAATATACTAGTCGTTTACCTGTCATAAATGATGGTATAATATTACATGTGTCTCCCCCCCCCCCTCCCTCCTGTGTGTCTCTTTCCCCCATCTCCCTCCCCTGTGTCGTCCCCCCTACCCCCCCTTGTGTCTCTTCCCCCCTCTCTCTCCTCTTTGTTTGTTCCCCTCATCTCCCGCCCTGTACTCCCCCCTCATGTCTCTTCCCTCCTCTCACTTCCCTGTGTCTCTTCCCCCCCTCCCTCCCCTGTGTCTCCCCCTCTCCCTCCCCTGTGTCTCTTTCCCCCTCTGTCTCTTCCCCCTATCCCCTGTGTCTCTTTCCCCCTCCTCCCTCCCTGTGTCCCTGTCTCCCTCTGTCTCTTCCCCCCTCCTCCCTCCCTTTGTGTCCTTTTACCCTCTGTCTCTTCCCCCCTTATTCCTCCCATATGTATCTTACCTCCTCTGTCTCTTTCCTGCTTTCCCCTGTATTTCGTTCCTCCCTTCTCCCTCCCATTTCCCTTTCCCCTTCGTCTCTTTCCCCTTTTCCCTGTGTCTCTCCACCCCTCCTCCCTCCCCTGTGTCTCTTTCCCCATTTCCCCCTCTATCTCTGTCCCTTTCCCCCTCTCTGTCCCTTTCCCCCTCTTTCCCTTGCTCAGCACGGCTGGCGTTGCGCTTTGTGCATGTGCAGTTGGCGCCGCACGGTGTGCATTGCGCATGTACAGAAATCAAACAGTTTCCTGAGCGTTGCACACGCTTTAGAAACTACATATATCATATTTTTTTATTACACATATAGCGTTGCCTCGTTTAACGCTGTAGACAGGTTCCAAGCAATAGGAGTGTTTAGCAAAACATCTCTAAACAGGGTCAATTTAACATAGAGTAGAATGGGTTGGGGGAACTCATGAAAAAAATACACAATTGCAATTAAAATTTAAACTTTTTTTTTTTATATAAACTTCAAACAAACAGCAAACATAACACTAACACAAACTGAACATTAGCAGAAATATAAACTTTAAATTTGTGATGAAGCTTCTGGCTCATCCTGGATTATGGGTTTTTGCGAAAATCTGAGCATTAAAAGGGGTTTGGCAATGCGTTAAATAGAGAATTATGGGTAAAAAAAAGCGTTATAGTTAAACAGCGCTAAAAGGGGTAGCATTAAGCTGGGTATACCTGTATATAAATACAGTCATACCCCTATTAACTCTGTAGATGTGTTCCTAGAAGACAAAGTGCTAAACAAAACAGTGTAACCTTGATTTTAAAATTATTTCCATGGCTCTTGGTGTTTTGGAAAGATACCGAAGAAATATATAGCAACCTCCCATTCAATTAAGACAAAAATAGTGGAAGAGAAACTACAGGATCAGGTGATAAAAATGGTGAACATAAGCACTACTGGCACACGCAATACTATACCCATAGATATTAGAAAATTACATTAGATAGGACAGATAGCACTAAATAGCTCTCTATAAGAATATGCTATCTCTCTGTTAAATTTAAGACCCTGATTAAGTAGAAATTTGAATGGCATTAGTCAGTAGCTGGCAAAATTAGACAAATAATCAAATATAGAATCCAATCATATATGAAATAGATACTACCACTTATAAAAAAAAAAGGGGGTCCAGTACTATAATCCGAGACCATCGCCCGTCCCTTCTTGTTCTTGTTCATTATAAAAGTAAATCATAAAAATGTGGACAGAGACATTTTACAAATGTTTTGCTTATCTACTGCCAACTTATTAAAATCCTTCATCTAGATAATGAGTCAAAAGCATTGGATTTCATTTCAGTAACCAAACATTATAACAAAAGGTATCAGTGCCACATCCTAGCACATAGTTTAACCAGGAACCTCACTTTTTTCATTAGCTGCCAAAGCAAACAGACGATAAAATCCATCCAGGATTATGTGACCGGTAAAATATGACTTATAACACACGTCTCAGGATGTGTAATTAAACTCTGCTGTGGACATTTTTTTCCACTGTCCTCTCCTTGAAATTACTGTACAATTCTTAAGCTAATTTATTATATGACATAGTTGTCAAAATATCCCACAGTACTTGTATATGATGTTGTGGTGGATGAAGCTTTAAAACAAATAAATAAAATAAGACCCAAAGGTTTGTGCATTTAATATTGTGTGCAAAACAATAAATAATTACTTCTGAACGCCCAGTGGGCTATACCAATTGTCTTAATTTTCCACTGTACACATATATATATATAATAAGGTATATATATATATATATATATATATATATATATATATATATATACAGTAAATAACTGTAGTTGCCGGTTAACTGGGAGTCCCCGAATTTAAAGGTCTAAACGACCCTTAATCTGACCCCGCCCCCCCCCCCCCAAAACCCCTCAAATGCCTTTAAAAAGGCATTAGCACCTAAACTGGGCCATTTAGGAACAGAAAAAAATAATTAGAAAAAAGTGAGGCTTTTTTTTTTTTTGCAGTCTCGAACTCTGAACTCTGGATAGTGCCGGTTATGCCGGTTTAGCAGGAGTTTATTTAAAATGGAGAGTCCTGGTTAGTTGGGTGCCGGATAACCGGGATTCTACTGTGTATATATATATATATATATATATATATATATATATATATATATGTGTACAGCGGAGCATTAAGACAATGTGTATATCCCACTGGGCATTGAGAAGTTATTATTTATGTTTTGCACACAATATTAAATGCACAAACCTTTGGGTCTTATTTTGTTTTTTTTAAGCTTCATCCACCACAACATCATATACAAGTACTGTGGGATATTTTGACAACTATGTCATTTGATAAATTAGCTTAAGAATTGTACAGTATTTCAAGGGAAGGACAGTGGAAAATAAATGTAATTGTCCTGACTATCCACGTCTATGCAACGTGGATGTCTTCACACCAAGTCTTGTTACTCTATTATCTCAGAGTTTATTTACATATCCTGAGACATGTGTTATAAGTCATATTTAACCCTTCACTTAATCCTGGAGGTGATTATATATTTAAGTTTCAGTTTTACTAAGAGCATAATTAGTCAAGTAAAATTCATGAAGCTATTTTTATTTAGAAAAAGAAAAATTGATACCTCTGCTTGTTCCTTGAGTACCTCTGCTTGTTCCTGGAAAGCAGTGCTTGTATTTACTGATGCCACCTGTCTGTTTCTGTGCATGTGTGGAGGAAGGTGGTAGGCGTCAAATTCTAATTGTTAAATGCTTTAACATATCCACTTCCTTATTCCCTCCCTCCTTCTCCTCACATGTCCCTCCCTCACTGTCCCTCTGCCTCTTTCTCTCTCACCTAAACTCATTTAGGAAACAATGATTTGAGATCTAGGTTTAAGGTGTTGCCCTTGTTTGAAAACATCTATTTAGTTGAATTCCATACTTTATTCTTTTTTTGCACACATTATAGATCAATGGTAGTTTTGCTTCAAAGACTACCAACATTCACCATGCTGATATTTTTATGGATCCTTGCCAGTAAGAGACAACTCCAGTTAGGTGCTTGCCAATTTTGTGCAAATGTGTCTTGTAAGATATAAATTCCACATTTACTGTAAAAAATCACTGTAATATTTAAATATACTGGAGTGGGTTGCCAGTTTATTGTCCAGTGGACTACAATTTATCTGACCTATCTGCTATGAACCTGTCTATCTTGGGTGACCCTACATGGTTTAGCTCACAGCTTCATTGAAGTACCCAAACCCCTTCACCATGACAAGGTAAAAATCCAAAAAGTGTTTATACAGCTACTTCACATTAAACATTAAAAGTTAACAATCCATTTGGCCAAAACATGTCATAATAAATTAAATATTAACAAAATTGACAAAAATGTACTAATTGATCCTGTTCACGGCCGCACATCCAACGTGCGTCAGACTGCATTCCGGTTTTGCGTCTCTGGCCCATAGCCCGCAGCCCCTTCCAATTTAATAGCTCCGTAACAAGGGAAAATGTCAAGCCTGTAGCCGTTGCAGGCCTCACATTGGAGTTACTGGCCTCCAATTTAATGAGGCTGCCAGTCTCTTACTTTATTAATTTATTAAATTGACACTTATCCCTGCTAATGTCCACATTTAAATCTAAATATCTAAATAAACAACACTTCAGGTGTCCTTGATATTTGCAAATGCTATAATTTCCCTCAGGTCCATTAAACTCTGGACCTCTTTTAAAAGATACATTGATCGATATAATGACTGCCTCCATAAGCACATACAGTAATTGCAATACAATAAGGAAAAATTAAACGCTGTATTGTTTTTAGTTTTTTAAAAACATGTTGTCCATTGTTGTGATAGCATACTATAATACAGGATTGCATGGGCACGCTACTCTATCAGTTATACAGCTCAGTTTATTCGGGCTCAATGGTCCCTTTCTCAATTCTCTTCTCTATCTTCCTAGTTTTTATTTATTTTTTACAATAATATTTACCCTCATACAACCTACAATACAGATGCTACCAATGTCATGGCATCCATAAGTATTATAAAGAAATGTAATATCTCTGTTGGCACTGACTGAAAATAGAAAGCAAAGAAAAATAAAGAGGTATTGATATTTAAACGGATCGACATGCTCATAGGGGGACATAAACCAACACTGGGAAGGGCACATGGACATCAATTACAAACCCTCACTCCAACTTACATAAAAATTACTGCATACCAATTTAACAAATAAATATTATTTCAGGCTAGGGAAAAGGTTTCATAGTGTCCCTTTTCAGTGTATGATGTCTCCTTGTATATTTTTTCATGTGATAGGTTGAGTTACATAATGACCCTCCACATAATGTAAAAAACAGACAGATTGTTATTGCAATTGTATCAAATTATAATATATATTTCTGAGTTACAAACCATGATCATCAGTTTTCCATAAGAAATTATATGAAAATGTTTATGTAATTGTAGGAAAAATGGTATCTAAAAATATAGATGTCCTCTATAATTGTGCATATTATTGGGTATTCAACCTAAGGTTGCCTCAGTTTCATTGTGTAAATCTATGAAAAAAATATTTAATTGTGAGTGCTTTCATTCCTTTTAAGAGAGGCATGGGTGAAAGGGCAGTGTTGTTGGTACATATTATCCACCAGAGTGTTACTCCCGGGAACAACAGTCTGTGTTTCCTTGTTCATGTAGTTCAGAGATGCAGAGCAAATGAATCATTGAATGTTGGTTGTGTTTCCCACACAGTGGTAGTACAACTTCCAAAATTGATATGGAATTGGGTAGAAGCGTTTTGGGTTTGAAGAAGAAAATGTTTCCACACATGACTCCTCTACACTCTTAAATTTAGGAATGGAACAGAATTTTTTCAGGACTCGGGTAAATAATCCTGGTCCTTGATGTCCCCATACTGCTCCATTATAATTCTGGACAAAATCTTCCATACTGATCCAACTGAAATTGTGACCTTGAGATAGACCAAAAACACCATTACTAGAATACCCAGAAGACTGAGCTGCCAAAAAGTTGTCATATGGGATTCGCCGAATTGAGATGATGTCAGTGTCCATATAAATACCACCATATTTCCAAATGAGAGCCAACCTACAGGCATCTGAGCTGATATGGATCCAATGTCTTTCCAGGTTTCGTGTTAATCTACAAATGTAAAAACAGTTAGTGCTGACGTAAAAAGAAAAAGAGGGAAATACGAAATTTGAGAAGTCGAAAAATTATTGGCGCAACATATGATTTTGTCCATTTGGTAACATGTTCAGCTAAAATTCATGTTTGTAACTGTCTTGTAGAACCAAAGGTCTAATTTGTACTGCTGGCTATTATAATATCTGGAGACAATAACCTTATTCACTTAATGGAGAAGTTTCCCCTAGAGATAAGTTGCTCTTATATGAAAGGGTTCAATTAGAGAAGTTTCAATTAATTCAATGGAAAAATAAATGCAGCTAGAAATATTGCTTTTTTTTCTCCAAATAATATAGTTTTATTTTCTAGGAGAAAAAAACTTTTGTAATGTAATAAAACATTCTAGTTTAAATGCAAGAGAGACAGTTTGGGGCTTCAGTTGCCTTTAAAGGAAGGCTGTGCCAGAAATCCTCATAATATACACTTTCAAAAAAGCATCACTTAAAAAAAGCAACATATTTTCAGAATGTAAAAAAAATAATACACTCTATAATTTATTGCAATAATGCTTTTGAGGAATCTATCATTTTAGTTTGCAGAAGACTTTTGAATGTAAAGAGAAAGCTCTACCTGCAGAATAGGAATGTGACAGTAACTACTGCCAGTATTCTTATAAGAATGAATGCTAATTAGTTTACAAGGACACACCCTATTGAGATAGAACTTACCAGAAGCAAACTCAGGGCCTCGTTCTAAATCATGGCTGTAAAATGTCGGTAACTCTAAAAATTCCTTGCGATGGGGCTACGACCCCTCGCATTGCTACGTCTACGTTAGCTATTCATAGTAAAGGTGCCTATAGGAGCTACCCCTTACGGCCAAAACCGCGCAGATCGGCCGTAAGCTTTGGCCTGGCTGCAACCTGATCGTGGCAACTCATGATCGGGACCCCTGCAGTGTCCCTACATTAACCCCTTGCTGCACGGTCCCGATCGAGACCCTGCAGCACTTAAAAATGTAAAATTCCCTGCTGCGGATCCTTAAAGGGCCCGCAGCACAGTACCCCCGCGGCACCAAACATTAAACCCCCCTAAATGGTGGGGGTCCGCAATCGGGACCTTGCAGTGTCCCCAGATTACCTCCATGCTGTAAGACTCCCAATTGGGACCCTGCAGCACTTCAAACATTTAAATTGCCTGCCATGGGTCCTTGAAGGGCCCATTGCACACAAATTGTTACCCCAAGCCAGGAAGGCATTGTAAGTACCCCTGCAGCACTTAAATGAACCCCTCTAATACTGGAGGGGCCCCATCGGGACCCCCGCGGTGTCCCTACATTAACCCTTGCAGTGGGGGTCCGGATAGAGACCGATCGGGAAACCCGCTGCATTTCAAATTTCAAATTTCCCAGAGAAGTGCCTGAAAGGACCTTAAAGGACCTGCGATAAATAAAACAATTAACCCTTGCCACGGGGGTACTATAAGCACCCCCTAGGCACCTAACATTAACCCCATCACTCATGGGGCTCAATACAGAGCCCCATTAGCCCCTAATTACCCCATCACTCATGGGGGTCTATACAGACCCCCATAAGCCTCTATGTAACCCCATCAATTATGGCAGTCTATACAGACTACCATAAGCCTCTAAATAACCACATCACTTATGGGGGTCAATATGGACCCTCATAAGCCTCTATGTAACCCTATCACTTATGGGGGTCTATACAGTCCCCCATAAGCCTCTATGTAACTCCTCACTTATGAGGGTCAATATAGACCCACATAAGCCTCTATGTAACCCCATCACTTGTGGGGGTCTATACAGATCCCCATAAGCCTCTATGTATAGACCCCTATAGGACACTATTAACCCATAGGTTAACCCTACCAGTGCATGGAGGGTTTTCCAGGACCCCTCATGACACAAAGTCTAAGCACTACATAGTAACCCTTACCATACCCCATTAACCCTAAACTAAACCTTATCAACCCCAACTGTCCCCTTTTAACCCTACCTGTGACTATTTAAACTCCATCTAACCCTATTTAACCCATCTAAGCCTATGTAACCCCATCTAGCCTATCTAACCCCATCTATGAAGACCCTCATAGGACAATGAGACCCTATTATTAATCCCATAAGTACCATGAGGGTCCAGGACCCTCATGACACTAAGTACAAAGACTACACTACACTTTTCCCTACCTTAACCTATTAACCCCTACCTACCTAACACCTAGCGTAACCTATTAACACCTACACTACCAACTTAACCCCCTATTAAACCCCACACCCCACTAATTACAAGAAATAAAAAATAAATAAGTTACAAAAATAACAGAAACCTAGGTTACAGAAAATAAAATAACTAAGTTACTGAAAATAATAACGAACATTACAAAAAATAATAAAAGACCATTACACAAACCGCCCACTACAGAAAATAAAAACACAATTACGCACCTGAAAGAAAAAACATGCACAAATACACATCACATTACATCAATAAATACAGTTGAAATATACCCCTAACTATATACTAATAACCCCTAACTACAATACATTACCCCCTAACTACAATATCTAACCCGCTAACTATAATACATTACCCCCTAACTACAATACCTAACCACCTAACTATAATACATAACCCCCTAACTATAATACATTACCCCCTAACTACAGTACATTACCCCCTGTCTACAATACATTTACCCCTATCTACATACATTAACCCTATCTACAATGCCTTAAACATATCTACAATGCATTAACCCTATCTACAATACATTAACACTATATGCAATGCATTAACCCTATCTACAATACATTAACCCTATTTTCAATGCATTAACCCTATCTACAATACATTAACCCTATCTACAATACATTAACCCTATCTACATTAAATTATACAGTATCTACATAAATTAAAAACCCCAAATCTAACTGAAAATAGAATAAATAAGACCACTTAGCTTGCCTAGATGTCCCCTTCAGCGACGACAGGTTTACTTGCACATAATTACATTTTTATAACATAACATTTTCCTATTATCATATCTATTTACTGTAATTCTTTTCTCCTTGTTTCTTTTTTTTACCCTTTCCTAATAACAAATCTAGGATTATAAACATTTTATATAGTAAATGAATAATATTTCTCAAAAACGTATTTATCTTTTTCTTCTGCATTTTATGTACTTTACGTAGCAAAACAAAATATTAGTCTAATATTGTAAAGATTTGAAAAAGTAAGTAAATAACATATTACTCATAAACCTTATTTATTTATCTTTTTTCCTAACTACTTATGTTTATAACCAGATTTACAGCTTAAGAATATCTATATCTTGTGAGAGGTATTAAACTCTCTGATTTACTTTAGCATAGTCTTAGAATATTAAAATAATATCAATTGAGAGGAGAGCAATCGCTGTCCTCTTTTTTGATGGTGAACCAGATTGTATCCTAAAATTGGATACCGAGGCGGTTCACCTGATTAGCGTATGGAGCAATTGGTGAGTAAAAAATTAAACAGCATGTTTGCAACAGTTTTACAGAGGAGGCACATGGTTTAGCTTATCATTTATAAAAGTCTGTGAGGATTTCTGCACACTCTATTTCGATAATTGTGTGGATCTTTCTTCTTCTTGGTCCACTTTGTATTGGGGAATTTTAATTTTGTCCCAGGTTGTTTGGAGTTGGTAAGGTCCACAAATGGATCATCGCTTCACCTTTCTCAGGAGTATGGATTGTTTGATGTCTTCCTTCTTTTGATATGTTCAGTCTAAAAGGATAACTCCAAGTATACTTATATTATATGTAATCGCCCCTAAAAAGGGTTTCAGGAGTTTCCATTTGTATTAGGGCTGTGGGTGACAAATCAGGAAAATAGCTGGTTGACCTCCTTCAATTTCAGGAACACCATATCTAGCTGCTTTCATGAATAAGACTTTTGTGGGAAAAGAATGGAATCTGATGATCACATCTCTTGGCCTCTCTTTGAAAATCAGCTTTAGTGCTGGGCGCAGAAGTCTTTCCATTGTTTGGTAATTGTTTATCTGAGGTTGCGAGGTGTTGGGAAGAATGCACATTTTGTTTTATAGAGGCACAATCCTTTTTCGAGGAATGTCTTACAGCCATCTTTTTTTTCAGTTGGCAACAAGATGGAACTAGAGTACATAGTAGCTTACACAGACAGTTGTAAACAAAGATTTTTTTTGTTTATTGTGGTGGCTGTTCAGTAAGAAAAAAGTTGTTTCAGTTCCAAATGAATTGTGTAGTTATAGCCTTATAAAGCAGTGTAGTCAGTATTATTTTTTCACAGTCTCCCACATAAAAGGCATATATTATATCTTCGAGACATAAGCTGATGGGTCTTCTCTTTAAAAAAATCCACAAATAATAATGCTTATTGTGTTCTATATCTTCAAATTATTACACAGACTAGATCTCCAGTAGTGTAAGGCATCTAGATCTAGATCTAGAACTGTATAGGTTTGAAACAGACAGGCAATATGAGTCTCTACCAACCTTAATTATGGATGGTGTTTAGTAGTGTTTCAGAGTCTTCTTTGTTCTGGTTCAACAGCAAATCTCAGGGAAAAAGTTGCCAAACTTGATTTTTAAAGCCAACTGTTTCCTCCTGTGTGCAATCCTGGTCACTGCAGGGGTCCCAATAAGTTAATGTTAGGTGCTCCAGAGGTACTTACAGTACCCCTGCGGCTTGTAGTAACCATTTGTGTCCTGTGGGCCCTTTAAGGAATTTAAAATGTTGAAGTGGTGCAGGGTTCCAATTAGCACTCTGCAGCAAGGGGTTAATTTAAGTACACTGCAGTGGTCCCGATTGGGAACCATGCAGCAAGGGGGGCTTGATTGGGAGCAGTGGGGAGCTATGTAAGGGCTTAACAAGCCTTTGCAACTGCTCCAAGCTGTCAGTAAGCTGTGGCTCGATTTGAGACATTTCTGGGCTTGCCGGGAGGGTGATCGTAGCATTTGAATAGGAATTGTGGTTTTCTTGCAGCCGAAACTCTTGCGGCCAAGCAAGATCAAAGGCTTTGACAAAGCTAAGCTGCGATTGAAGGGTCTGAAAGGGATCGCAGCTAGACAACTGTAAGCTGTAATCGTAGCATTAGAATGAGGCCCCCAGTAGAAAAAAATGGAAGCCTGCAGTAAAGCATAATTACATATAAAAGTAAAAAAATACTAGGACTGTCTTTATTTTTTTAAAATTTCTAAAACATTTTGCTTGTTATTAAGTCAAAATACCATATAGAACACATTTGACCACAGTAGTATATATGTTTAGGTGACACTTGACCTTTAATTTTATATTCTACATGGATTGGTTAAAACACTGCTTTCACTTAAGTTTATCTAACAGTTTGTGTTAATGGAACAGACATTGATATTTATGTCTCATTTGATTTGACAAGCAGAGATCAAACTGTGAGTGGTGGAGTGGGTGGTGATATTAAAGACATTTTCTGACCACACCTTTTGGGCATTTAACGTGTCAGTACGGATCAATTTCTTACTCATGTTTTCTTACACACGTCAGCATAAACAAATAAAGTAGCAAACAGATTCTCTGATGGTAAGAAATTAGCCATGCAATGCATTCTTATTATTCTTATTATTAACGTTTATTTATAACTCGCCAACATATTCCGTAGCGCTGTACATAAGATACGTTCAAGACAAAGATACATACAAATTAACACATAGTAAAACAAGGAGGGCCCTGTCTTTAAGTTTGGAATCCAGTGACCATGGTGCTTTCCCTAAAACACCTTGTGTGATTGAAACTCGCAGGCTTACAACCTAAAGGTATTGTGTGAGGAAAAGGAGGGAGAGAGATTTGAGAGTGTGTTAGGGCGGAAGGTGATACACTTCTTTAAAGAGATGTGTTTTTAGAGAGGTTTTGAATGTTTTGAGGCTGGAGGATAATCTGGTGGATCGAGGCAAGGAGTTCCAGAGAATAGGAGCAGCACGAGAAAAGTCCTGAAGGCAAGAATGAGAGGAGGTGACAAGAGTTGTGGAAAGAAGAAGGTCATTAGCAGAGCGAAGAGGGCGGGTGGGGGAGTATTTGGAGATGAGTCCAGAAATGTATGGGGGAGTGCTCTTGTTGAGGGCTTTGAAAGTTAGGGTCAGGATTTAAAATTTTATTCTGGAGGCTATGGGAAGCCAATGGAGAGATTGACAGATAGCTGACATGAACAAGAAAAGCACGTGAGTGGCGTGCTTTCAATGACAATAAGTTGGAAAAATTACCCACAAAAATAGCTGACATGAACAAGAAAATCATAGGAGTGGCATTCAATGACAATAAGCAGGAAGAATTACCCACAAAAATAGAGATAAGCTATGTGTCTCTGTCTAAAAAGTTTCTAGGGTCTGAATAAGTGGCCCTGTTGCTTGGCCCTCCAAATTAATGAACACATTATAACTTTAGGTTTGATATGAATGATGTATAGCATATACGTTAAAGAGCCACTGTGGTCATACATTCAAAATATGTTTGAGGAACTACAAAAGAAAATTAGCAAAGTATCTTTAGAATTAAAAGTAAAATAATACAGCCCTTGATATGTTCTCTAAAAATGTGTTTGCATTCATGACTTAAATTCCAAACTATATTGGTCATTCTATTTTTGAAAAAAAAAGACGGATCAAATATATTTTGTTTACTGTTGAAGGTTACGAGAAGATATGATTTATTATAGTTTTACACCAGTGGCGGGGCTAGTACATAGTGGGGCCCCTGTGCAACAAGAAAATTTGGACCCCCCAGAGGGGACAGGCACAATTTGTTTTTCACTTCCCGAACCCCCTCCACCAACAACGCAATACATATATAAAGTAAATATTTAATATATATAAACAAAAATATATACGTATATATATTTTGTCTAAATATATATCGTTGTCGTAATTGCGAGTTTGTGTTTAAAACTTGCAATTAATGCCGCAAGTTGCGAGCCTTAAACACAAACTTGCAGTGCGCAATGCGGAGGGAGGGAGAGGGGAAGAGACAGATGGGAGGGAGAGAGGGGCAAAGGAGACACAGGGGTGGGAGAAGGGGGAAAGAGACACAGAGAAGGGAGAGGGAAGAGACACAGTAGAGGGAGAGGGGGGAAGGTGTTATAGGGGAGGGAGAGGGGGAAAGAAACACAAGGGAGAGAGGGGAGAAGAGACACAGGGAGGATGGAAAGACACACAAGGGAGGGAAAGTGGGAGGGAGAGGGGGGAAGAGACACAGGTGAAGGAGAGGTGAGAACAGACACAGCGAAGGGCGGGGGGAAAGAGACACAGGTGAGGGGGAGAGAAACAGTGGAGAGAGAGAAGGGGAAAGGAGACAAAGGGGAGGGAGAGGGGGGAAAGATACAGATGAGGGGGGGGAGACACAGGGAAGGGAGGGTGGGGAAAAAGACACAGGAGAGTGAGAGGGGGAAGGGGACAGGGGAAAGGGACATGGGAAAGACACAGGGGAGGGAGGGGGGGAGAGATGGAGGGGAGCAGAAAAAAATATCTTGTCATTTGTGACGGGCAAGTGACTTGCATATATATATATTATATATATATATATATATATATACTGTATGTATATATATATATATATATATATGCGTGTATGTATACATACATATATATATATATATATATATATATATATATATATATATATATTGTGATATCTCTGCTGTCACACTCAGGATTTGTGCCCTTGTATTTGGCACCACAAACAAATTATAGGCCTTGAAATTTGCTTGATTTGAAGTCTGCCTTGTTTCAGTAGATTTCTAGAGCTTACTCTAGAGCCCTCTGTCCAGCTCAGACTGAGCTCTCTCTGCTGGGTGCTCATCAGACTTTTAAAGGCGGAACCCAGCTGGGCTTGATTAACCTGTTGTGTTAACCCTGTCATCCCCTAGTGGACACAGGACTCTGCTCAGTCTGTCTCCCACGTATACTCCACGTATGACTCTGTTACATATCCCTCTCCCCAGCTCGACACTATGGGGTTGAGCGATCAACGCCTTGAGGCAGTGTGCGCGGGATAAGGCATCCGCATTGCCACAAAGGCTGCCAGCTCTATGAAGAACACAAAAGTGGAATGCTTGGAGGGACAGGAACCATCTTGGTTTACGTGGTATATTTGCTCCGTCTTTCAACCGCTCCGGTTGCCTCACCTTATAATCCACGTCTCCTAGGGCCTCAATAATTTCTTTTGGGCCTTGCCATCTGGCCAGTAGTTTGCTTTCGGACGTGGGTACTAGAACTAGTACTCTGTCTCTGGGTAGGAACTTCCTCACCTGTGCTGTGTTGTTGTAATAGGTTCGCTGATGTTGTTGGGCTTTTTCCATGTGATCTCCTACCAGGCAGCAGACTTGGGAGATTATTCTCCTTATTTTCCTCATATACCCTATGTTCTCACTGGGCACAGTTTGCTCTTTCCATTCTTCTCGCAGTATGTCCAGTATTCCTCTGGGATGGCGGCCATAGAGTAGTTGAAAAGGGGAAAACCCAGTGGAGGCTTGCGGTACTTCTCTGACTGCAAAGAGCAAATAGGGTAGATGTCCCAATCTTTCCAATCTTGGGTTACAATCTTTCTGAGCATGTTCTTCAAGGTTTTGTTAAACTGCTCGACCAATCCATCCATCTGCAAATGGTAAACCAAGGTTCTCAGTGTTTTCACCTGTAGGAGCTTGCACATTTCTTTCATCAGCCTAGATACAAAGGGTATCCCTTGGTCAGTCAAAATTTCCTTGGGTATCCTTACCCTTGAATACAGCTGTATGAGCTCTTTAACTATATTTTTAGAGGTTGTTGTGTGTAGTGGTTTTGCATCTGGATATCTTGTGGCATAGTCCAGTATTACCAGTATGAACTGGTGTACTCTGGCTGATTTTTCTAGATGGCCAACCAAGTCCATTGCAATCCTATCAAAAGACTCTTCAAATATGGGTAAGGGTATCAATGGAGCCCATAGGTTAGGTCAAGCGGTATATATCTTGCATTCTGAACAGGATGCACAATACTGGGCTACCTCAGCATGTATACCAGGCAGTTAAATCTTTTCAGGTTTCTTCCCAGTGTATTATCATTTCCAAGGTGTCAGGTCCAGGTCAAGGACTTTCCTTCTATGTGCTCTAGGGACTCGTAGCTGCTCCAGTGTCTCTTTCCCTGAGGGAACAATTCTGTATGTAATTTCCTAAAATGAAATATGGTCCTTGTCTCCCTGTTCTGATAATTCATTATGTACATTATGTAAAATTGGGACCGAAGCCTGGTCAGGTGCAAAATGATTATTGTCATAGAAGCACTGCTGTGGAGTCAGCTCTTCCTCTCCACGTTCTTCTGTTTCATCCCCTCTTGCATCATTATAAGCTGTTCTGTCTGCCCCTCGCTTTTCCTTATCCTGACTTGTGGTTAAAGCTTCTTCAAAAGCTTTCCTCCATATTTCCGTGTCCATCCTTTTTCCTTTTCGCCTTTCACACTTTGTTTTTTGGCCTCTCCCGGGTCTGGAGAATAAGCCATCGTCTAAACATGATAGATGTGGCCATACGGATTCTTTAGCAGTTTGGACGCTCTCCACAGGTTCTTTTTTGTTTTCCCATTGGTCAGTAGGAAGAAGATCTTTGAAGTGGGGAACATATCTGCCTAGTACTACTGGATAAGGCAGGGTAGCTATGACGGGTGCAGTAATTACTATCTTCCTCCCCTGTATCTCCAGTATTGCAGTGTTGGTAGGGTAGAGATTGACGGTACCATGTATGCGTTTTATGCCCACTTGTCTTCTGGTTTTTATTTCACCATGTCTTATGGGTTTTCCTGAGAAGATAGTCACAGTACTTCCTGAGTCAATTAGGATGTTTGTTTCTTTTCCGTTAACTTTTATGGGTTTGGTAAACTGATGAGCCTTTTCTGTCACCCTCACCAGGTTGATTAGGTTACAGTAGTATGGACTTTCTCCCATATTGCATTACATGGGTTCCTCTTTCATTGGACAATAGGCCGCTATGTGTCCTGGTTCTCCTCAATAAAAAAGACTTCACCTTGCTTGCTGGGGTGCCTCTTTGCCTCGGTTCTTCAGGAATCACCCTTTCTGTGTTGTTTTGAAGTGGACTTTTTTTCCACTTCCGGGTACAGTTGTCAGGTTCCAGACCTTCTCATCCAGTTAGGGGTTTGAGCCTTTGGGTGATTAGGCTTCATTTGAATCCTGGAGGTCTCCACTTTTGAAGGACGGAAAAGTTCATTCATAACCAAATATCTTTCTGCCAGCATAATAAATTCATCCGGGTTCTCTGGCTCATTTTGTCCTAACCATTCTCTTGAGCCGGGGGGTAGACTCCTCAAATAGAGATCTATCACCAGTAGTTTAAAAATTCTCCCTGGTCCGTTAGTTACAGGACGTAGCCATCTTTGTGCCTTAGTGAACAATTCAAACATTTGTGCGCCAGGGTTCTTGTTCTCCACACACTTCCATGAGTGGCATCTCTGTACCCTAATGCTTCTGGTAACTCCCGCTCTGGCCAGGATCTCTGCTTTTAGACTGGCATAATCCATTGCTTGCTCCATGTCCAGGTCAAAAAATGCTTTATGAGCCTCCCCACATAAATACGGAGCAACTATACTGGCCCAGTGTCTTTGGGGCCACACTTCTTTGACGACAATTCTTTCAGAGGTCAGGAGAAATGCTTTCACATCTTTGTCTGGGTTCATTTTCTGTAGAAACTGATTCGGGTTGATGTTTCCACTGGTTTCCGGCAAGAGACTAGTTACAGTAACTCACAAAAGTGAGTACACCCCTTACATTTTTGTAAATATTTTATTATAGCTTTTTATGTGACAACACTGAAGAAATGACCCTCTGCTACAATGTAAAGTAGTAAGTGTACAGCCTAACAGTGAAAATTTGCTGTCACCTCAAAAAAACTCAACACACAGCCATTAATGTCTAAACCGTTGGCAACAAAAGTGAGTACACACCTAAGTGGAGATGTCCAAATTGGGCCTAATGTGACTAGTTAGTGTTACCAGGTCTCAGGTGTGAATGCAGAGCAGGTGTGAATGCAGAGCAGGTGTTATAAATTTGGTATTATCACTCGCACACTCTCTCATACTGGTCACACGGAAGTTCAAAATGGCACCTCATGGCAAAGACCTACTCTGAGGATCTGTCAAAAAGAATTGTTGCTCTACAATAAAGATAGCCTAGGCTATAAGAAGATTGCCAAGACCTGAAACTGAGCTGCAGTATGGTGGGCAAGACCATAAAGCGGTTTACAGGACAGGTTCCACTCAGAAAAGGCCTCACCATGGTCGACCAAGAAACACATGCTCAGCGTCATATCCAGAGGTTGTCTTTTGGGAAATAAACTTATGAGTGCTGCCAGCATTGCTGCAGAGGTATAAGGGGTGGGGGTCAGCCTGTCAGGGGCTTCATACCCATACACTGCCCGCTGCATCAAATTGTTCTACATAGCTGTCGTTCCAGAAGGAAGCCTCTTCTAAAGATGATGCACAAGAAAGCCAGCAAACTAAGGACATGGATAACTGGACCCATGTCCTGTGGTCTGATGAGACCAAGGATAAAATATTTGTTTCAGATGGTGTCCAAGCGTGTGTGGTGGCAACCAGGTGAGGAGTACAAAGACTTGTGTGTCTTGCCTACAGTCAAGTATGGTGGTGGGAGTGTCATGGTCTGGGCCTGCATGAGTGCTGCCGGCACTGGGAAGCTACAATTGTGGGAACCAAGAATGAAGCTGAGCATGATCCCCTCTCTTCGGAGACTGGGCTGCAGGCAGTATTCCAACATGATAATGACCCCAACACACCAACAAAATGACCACTGCCTTGCTATAGAAGCTGAAGGGAAAGGTGATAGACTGGCAATGCATGTCTTCAGACCTAAACCCTATTGAGAATCAGTGGGACATCTTCAAACGGAAGGTGGGGGGAGGGCAAGGTCTCTAACATACACCAGCACCGTGATGTCATCATGGAGGAGTGGAAGAGTACTCCAGTGGCAACCTGTGAAGCTCTGGTGAACTCCATGCCCACAAGGGTTAAGGCATTGCTGGAAAATAATGGTGGCCTCACAAAATATTGACACTTTGGGCCCAATTTGGACATTTTCACTTAGGGATGTACTCACTTTTATTGCCAACGGTTTAGACATTAATGGCTTTATGTTAGGTTATTTTGAGGGGACAAAAAAATTTACATTGTTTTAGAGGCTTACTTTACATTGTAGCAGAGTGTCATTTCTTCAGCGTTGTCACATGAAAATAAAATATGTACAAATATGTGAGGGGTGTACTCACTTTTGTGAGATACTGTATTTGTATATATATATATATATATATATACGGGAGGTCCATGGGGCCATAAGGTGCTGTGTGGGCCACAGGGACCACAGGGGGACCACAGTGGACCCATCAGGGGCCACAAAGGGCCCATGGGGCCACTGAAGATCTACTGGGGCCACTGAGGACCCACGGGCACCAATGGAGGGCCAGTGGGGCCACAGAAGGCCCATGAGGGCCATCAGAGGGGCCACAGGGAGCCACAGGGGGGCCATCAGAGGGCCACACGGCCACAGGGGACCCTCAGAAGATCTGCAGGGGCCCCTCAGCGGCCAGGGGCCTTGGTGCCTTGCACCGCTTGCACTGGCAATAGCTCCGCCTCTGGTTTACATCCCATATATGTCTGAAAACTTTTGAATTATATAGAATTGCTCATATGGAAAACATTAATGGTTCTAAAATAACATTGTCAAAGTCTCAATGTAAAAAATAACATTGGTTTAACATGTGTCCAAACTGTGAACATTTAAAAATTGTTCGTCATGTCCTGTATGTTATGGTTAAATGGAAGCTTTTCTGTGTCCCTTGCAGCAAAAAGCCCTCTGAATTGTTGATACCAACTCATCCATTCAGGCTTTTGGGCAAACTGACCTAAGTCATAATATCCAGAGGGCAAAATGACTTTGTGTAAACATACTGCCTAATTATATGACCGCCATTCAATGAAAAAAATGTTTTATTTGAAAACAACAACAAAAATCTGACTCCGAACATAATTTAGCAGGAACAAAATCACACATCTATTTATATTTTTTTATGCCTCTGCAAGGCCCTGGAGAGATTGGTGGGATTTGTATATGTGTGTGAGGGACATTTATATTTCAGGAGAGATATTGTTACAGTGAATGGTAAGGGGGACAGTGACAGGGAATGTTCATTGTGTCTATTTCAGTCTTACTATTTATGTTTAAAATGGTTTCTAACTTCCCCCATTCCCCACACTTTTGTTCACTGTTAGCCAAAACACACACACATCTGATTCAGCTCTGAATAAGTTATAAAACAAACTTTCAGAAATATTTTTAAAAAATCTGATTTCCCAGGAATTGTTTTATGCCCATGATTTATTAAGAAGGTACTAATGTTATTAATTTGATATTATTTGCCAAGTGTCTTTTGTTCTTGAACTGCAGTTGATCTTTAAGACATCTACTATTCTATTGCACTTCTGAAGATATATTAGAGTGGACAATTTTGTGTATTTGATGCTATCTTGTGAAAGATGTGGCTCAGTCGACCAAACAAACTTGAGAAGTTATTCTGAGTGTCATGTGATTTTAGAATGGATAAGAACTGCTGTGGTGTTTATCTATTGTGGTATTCCTGGTTGTATATGTAAAGAGGTATCAAAGCTCTCTAATGACATATTCATGTGAACAAATATAGCTCCATATGTGTTTGTACAATTTATTGCACAGGTCCACAGCTTCACATATAGGTCTACAGACAAGCGTATGTGCTCAAAATAACTTGTATTAACTTCCCTGGTGGTCTATTTATGTCAATATTTTTTACATCAGGTCCCCCATTTCTGTCCCCCCCCCAGATCCCCCCATTATGAGCTCCCCCCCCCCACATCACCCATTCGGATCTCCTCCCACCCCAGGTCCCCCATTCTGATCCCCCTAAGGTCCCCTATTTTGATCTCCCCCCAGGTCCCCCCATTCTGATCTCCCACCTCTCCTCACGGGACCCCAAGGACCCCCCACCACGATCCCCCCACATCTCCTACCCCATTCCACGTTGTCTCCCATCCCGTTCCCCACGTCTTCCCCTAGGTCACCCACCCTGATCCCCCACACATCCCCCCAGGCCTCCCACCACCCCTCCCAGATCACAACAGTGATCCACCCCCAGCACTGTCAGTCAACCCCGAGCCATGTACAGGATTACCGCTAGAGCGGTTAAAGTACCACTGATTTCCAAAAAAAGTATCTATTTATCAATATTATATTTATAACATATTTACTTGTATTAATACAATATTAAAATAAATGGATAGCACTAATAACACTTTAGGCTTTCAGCGTCACTGATGATTGCATATTTACCAGAGACATTGCACTACCAAGTGAAATACACATGTGTGTTGGGCAGTGATTCATATAAATATGCAATTGTAGGATGTGCAAACTGGAGGTCTTGCTATCGAGGGAAAATTGTTAATAGCAAAATGGCTGCACCCACAACCAACAATAGAAAGCGTAATCAGGAGTAAGTAGTGTTATTCATTTATTTTAATAATGTCGCAACACTAGAAAATGTGTTATAGTGTTGAAAATGTATTAAACTGACACATTTTTTAGCAGTTCTTTCATTTATTGTGTTTACAAAAAAGTCTGTTTCAGTCACTTTGGAAGTCATCATAACATGCAGCCACATTAAATTCGAAACTTGTATGTGCAACATGAGACCCACAATGGCTGTGAGCTTGAAAAGTTGTGGATTTACTGTGCTATTAAATTAGAACATGCTGCGAGTTACGGGCTTGAGAGGCAAACCCGGTAAACCATTTTTCGATCGTCAGCTGTAGGGTTTTCTCACTCCTACCCCACCAGTTGTCGGCGGGCTGGTTTAAGAGGCCAATTTAATAGCCGTAAGTCTTGCGAGCTATGTTCCAAGCTACGGGGGAATTTAATGGGGCTGTTAGTTTGTCTCTGACATAAAAGTAAAGCACATGGTAATATTAGCAGGAGAAAATATCAATAGATAACATAGTGCAAATAAACACGCAGAATATTTAATGAGGATAGTGAAAATAACATGTTGCTGGTGATTAATGGATTTAAAACTAATTATCTCTGCTTGTATAAGAACAAAACTGTGTAAGGTGCTAATCAAAATGATTAAAAGTTTTTCATTTTATACATTTTGGCCCCTTTTCAATTGAGCAATTGTTGGTTACGGGAGCCTGTAATGTAGCCTGTAAACTAATTTGCTATTCAATTGGCGTCTTTTAGCTACCAGCAAATAATCTGTGTGTTACAGGCTGAAAATCCCTGCGGTTGTTAAAATCGTAACTCCAACCCAGCTAAGCCTTTGATCTTTTAAACCCGCAAATGTTAAAATCACAAATCGTTATTCAATTGCTAAAATTCCTCAAGCCTGCATACGTTTTCACACCCGCAAATGACAAATATAGAAGAAAATTCTATGGGTACCAGATAGGACCCGCAAGGTGGTTTAACCCCTGTCCTTGGCACTGTAAATGCAAATAAAAAAATCAATACTGCACTGAAAAAGACGGGGAAAGCGATAAAAGACATTAGAATTAATTGCACAACAGTCTCAAGCTCGCAAATCTGCAATCAAAAATTATTTTTTTTATGTTTCATTTTTGTATCATATTAATCTTGGGAATCAAGTTAATACATATCAGGACACCCACATGAACTAGAACAGTATCACCCTTCATTTATAATATTTTAGACAAAAGGAGAGGGTAAATTGCTCCCAGTCTTTTCAATTTAGTCACCATATAACATGGGAGACAATCAATCCTGTGCCAGAAAAGGATCGGGCTCTGTGCAGCTGTTGTGCGGCGTCAGTGACAAGTGACGTCACACGCGGTAGAGCCAATGGTGTTCGCGGTAAGCCTGCAGCCTAGGTGAGTGGTAGCATGGTACATGGAGAGGTGGATCTCTGCGGACTACAGGGTAAAGTACTCCATTGACTAAACCATGATATAATCTCTGTACAAATATCTGCTGTTGATACTATCCATAGTGATATTGTATGCATTGATAGCGTTTTTAGTTCATTGAATGTGGAGCATGGCAGTGCACCATTGTGCCTTGTTATTGTACTGAAGTTATTTTCAGGTAAATTATATGCATGGGCATACCCTAGTCTTATCTGCTTTATTTGGCTGCATTGTTCAGTGACAGTGTTATTAACGTGTCCCGGATGAACCTTGTGCTTATGTCATGCAAGCCAGTTCACAATTCTTTGCAGTAGATACACCATTAAAGTTACAGACATATGAGCACATTTTTTGGGTTCCATGTTATTGATACCACTTTAACTATAAATGGGTTATCATCCCTTATATAGTATTATATTCCTACAGATTGCATGTTTGGTATATTATTAGTACCTGTACCTTATATCCACTTCCACAACACAGATGACATACATATCTATGTAGATTTAGTCTATCACTATATTTGACTTTCATAGTATGTTGTATTATAGATGATCATGGTATTTGTCTGTGGACTACTACCTTTTATGAGTTTTTCTGACTACCCCTACTGGAACTACATATCCTATTGTGCTTTGTTAGGCACTAACCTGAAGCCATGGCTCCCTCTATTTACAGTTCTTATTTATTTTTAGTGCTGTTTTACTCATTTTTATTTTTTAATTTTTTCACATTAAAAGTAAATTTTTATTCTAGTATGAATTCTTAGGACCATTTACACATTATCCCTGACTACTATGTTAACCTATTCGGCGCTAGTCTCAGTTACAGCTGTGATTACAGGTGATACTGACCTTTTTGGGTGCAAGACATACCTATCGGTCACTTATTTGAGCTGTTTTCTTCTTCTCCCCTTTTTTAAGTTACTGGGACCTATGCCTTTGTTCCCTTTGTAAATCTTATGTTAACCCATCTGTGTATCATTATTTTTTGTGGCGGCACTCTTCCATGTGTCAGATTACAAGTTGCCTTTTCTTTCTCTTTTCTCTTTTTTTATTTATATTATTTTGTACATTACTGGATTGCCAGTCTGATCGCATATCGGAACTTTAAACGGTAATTGGTTGACATTTGACCTCCATGTTTAACTGAACGGCATGATGACGGTCTTATTTACTATTGGCTGTTTTTCACTCAGTAGTTTTGGCCTTGCTTAATTGATCATGATCACACTCTGAAATGCTACTTACAGGTGCATGGTTTATGGTTTAGGCTTTCAGTGAGGTAGTTGCAGGCTTGTTCAATTGAATTGATCTCTAAACGTAGCGAATTTCAAACCCACAGACTTGCAATTGAATAGGGGCCTTTGTGTAGCACATATATACTACCAATACAAACTAGAAGTATAATCTGGGTATATTTACAATTTGGCCAACAAGTTTATTACATTTTATTCCATAATTAAATAGCTACAATGACGAAAATAAAAAAAGGAAGATTTAAAAACACTTTAAAATCAATGGAAAGAAAAGAGTCTCCTCTGAGAAATAGTGATATATTTCACATAAGAAAAATACATAGAGACTTGAACTTTCTCTTGAATAATCGAGGAGAATTGTAATGTTCCACTACAGGTAACTCTATACCAAAATATCACACAGTCTATTGCATATAATCCTCCTAATAGGACATTTAGTACAGACTTGCTTTAGTGAAAGTTATTGGAGATAGTATGGTAAATAGGAGAAGGCACTACCTTTGATGTAAATAAGAAGCCAGATGGTTGTGATATCTCTATTTAAGGGCTATAGGAGACTTGTTCTTTGGGATATCTCCTATATATGGTCCATGGGATTGTAACAGTTATTTAAATTAGTGGAAAACACTACAAGGGAACTAACTCCCTAGGACCAAAAGTACCAATACAAACTAGCAGAATTATACTTTGAAATATGGAAAACTGAAAGCATATATAGAAAATTGCTGTAAATCAGGAAACTATTCAGTCCTTTTAGGGTTACTAACGTTACCCTGTAAATCTGTAATATTACAATGTCTTTTGTCAGAAAAAGTACAACTAAATATGGATAGCTGGTAGGAAAGAGGGAATATGGTTTCCTTTCTTTTGCAGTGGTCTCATCGTTTGCTTCTACCTATAACCATAGCGTGGCCCTGTATCATTCACCAACCTTCATTAGCACTCCTCATTTATCTACATTCCATGGAGAAATGATGCAAATGCAATACCCACTATAGCAGTGTATTGTTTCCTGACTTGCTTCGAATTTACATTTATGATAAACATTTTCTTTAAGCTGAGCTTCCTTTAAGTTATGACCTTTATGGCAGTCCTTTGACTTATATCATGCAATATATGAATATTTTTTAAAAATTGTGTTTAGTGCATTGCCATGCAGGTGCATAGTGATGATTGTATTTTTGGTAATTTGGAAGCCGTATTTAATAAATTATATACTAATTGTACAACTGTTATTAAATAATTTATATACTAATTGTTCAAATAATATTGAATGTGTCTTTGCCTGGAACTTAACTTATGTATAGTGCTATGGGATATTTTGATGCATTACAAATAATAATCACATATTAAAAAAACGCTTTACATTAACATCAAACAGCATTCCCTGGCTTACAATTTCACGCCCTTTCATGTAATTTTTTGACGGGCAATTTGCTAGTAATTATATGTTATGTAAATATCTGTACACCTATTGTACCCTATAATCTTGGATAAATAGTGTGATGGCTCAAGGTGTAGGTGTGATCCTTTTAACTCTCAAGGGTGCATGCAGAGATATTTACATAATAAACACAACATAATAGTATGCTTATCTGCACACATTGACCTGATCCCTTAAAGAGACTTTACATTCAAATATAACCTCTATTAATGCAGTTAAACATGTAGAAAAAATACTTAAATCAATAAGGGGAACTGAGGCTCCTAAATAAATCCAAAATATTTTGTGAGAAAAATATTATTCCTTCTTAGGTCAAACAGGTCAAACAAACTTAGTGATTAGTGAAGGATTATTTATAAATCAAATTAATATATAATACTCTTGTACATTCAAATAATACCAAGTGAAAATAATGTGAAATAAGACTAACCAATTATAGAATTCAATAGGATCTCAGTGATCTTATTGTAATAATGGTAGATAATGTATTCCTTAGGTAGAAAGTGGTAACAATATATTGCCAATGACTAACCATATTACCTTCAATTGTGATAAACACTTTTGTGTAAATTAAATTGTCATATCTGTATTCCAAAATAATTATTCAGTCTTATAGACATACCATCATCATGTCAGTGGTGCATCCTCAAATGAAAGAAAGTGGGGCTAATGTTAAGCAATAACAAAGAAGACCTTCTAAGACAAGTTTTATAAATAAACATTCTGTGAGAAAACGGACACCTAGAAATAGGAGCATTATGATACCAACTATACAGAAAGCACTGTGGTTATATATTAAGACCCTAACACAGGGGTGCCTCTATTCGCCATGCCCACACTCTGTCCCCCTTACCTCCACGATTCCACTCCTCCATAATGACATCAAGTCCTCTTCCACTCGTCCATAATGACATCAAGGAGCTGGTGGATGATAGAGACCTTGAACTCGACCACCTTTCATTTGAGGATGCACCACGGATGCTCAATAGGTTTTAAGGTCTGGTGACATGCTTGGCCAGTCCATCACCTTTACTTTCAGCTTCTTTAGCAAGGCAGTGGTCATCTTGGAAGTTTGTTTGGGGTTGTTATCATGTTGGAATACTGCCCTGCAGTCCAGTCTGAAGGGAGGGGATCATGCTCTGCTTCAGTATGTCACAGTACATGTTGGCATTCATGGTTCCGTCAAAGAATTGTAGCTCCCCAGTGATGGCAGCACTCATGCAAGCCCAGACCAAACATATATACACATATGTCTATATGTGTATATAAGTTTTCTATAATATGTTGTGTTGATTCCCCCTATATGCATTTACCTGCTGATGTCAGATGCTGCCTCAACACTCTCTGCATCGCTGTTTATGTTCAAACCAAGGGTTTCATCTCAGTGTTTTTGTGCTCTTTGTGCCTTATCCATTTATCTGTCATTTAGGTATTATTTCAACTACCTTTCCTCAGTATAGATGTATACTTTTGGTGGTGGGAGTGTCATGGTCTGGGCTTGCATGAGTGCTGCTGGCACTGGGGAGCTACAGTTCATTGAGGGAACCATGAATACCAACCTGCATTGTGACATACTGAAGAAGACCCTTATCCCCTCCCTTCAGAGACTGGGACGCAAAGCAGTATTCCAACATGATAACAACCCCAAACACACCTCCAAGATGACCACTGCCTTGCTAAAGAAGCTGAAGGTAAAGGTGATGGACTGGCCAAGCATGTCACCAGACCCTAACCCAATGTAGCATCTGTGGGGCTCCACAAATGGAAGGTTGGGGAGTGCAAGGTCTCTAACATCCACCAGCTCAGTGATGTCATCATGGAGGAATGGAAGAGGACTCCAGTGGCAACCTGTGAAGCTCTAGTGAACTCCATGCCCATGGAAAATAATGGATGCCACACAAAAGATTCACACTTTGGGCCCAATTTGGACATTTCCACTTAGGGGTGCACTCACTTTTGTTGCTAACGGTTTACACATTAATGGCTGTGTGTTGAGTTATTATTCTGAGGGGACAGCAAATTTACCCTGTTATACAGGCTGCACACTTACTACTTTACATTTTAGCAGAGTATAATTTCTTCAGTGTTGTCACATGAAAAGATATAATAAAATATTTACAACAATGTGAGGGGTGTACTCACTTTTGTGAGACACTGTATATATATATATATATATATACATACATATATTTGAATAGTGAGTTGGACATGATTGTCTAGTAACCCAATCAATAATCACAGTATTGTAGTATATAGTGATAATTTTATATTGGACTAGCGGATCTTGCGATGAGCGCCTTCCCCCTCTCCCTATCCTTTGTCACCTTCCCCCCTCTCCCTCCCCTTTGTCTCTTTCCCCCCTCTCCCTCTCCTGTGTCTCTTCTTCCCCTGTGTCTCCTTTGCCCTCTCCTTCCCATGTGTCTCCTTCACCCTACCCCTGTGTCTCTTTCCCCCTCTCCCTCCCCTGCATCTCCTTCCCCCCTCCCCTGTGTCTCCTTCCCCCTCTCCTTCCCCTGTGTCTCCTTCCCCCCTCACATGTCCCTCTTTCTTCTTTCCTTCCCATGTGTCTACTTCCCCCTCACCAGAGTCTCTTGCCCCTCTCTCCCTCCCCGGTCTCTCTTGCCCCTTTCTTCCTCCCCAGTCTCTCTTTGCCCCCTCTCCCCCCAGTCTCTCTTTGCCCCCTCACTACCTCTCCTGTTTCTCGTTGTCCCTCTCTCCCTCCCCTGTCTCCATTTGCTCCCTCTCTCTCTCCCCTGTCTCTATTTGTTCCCTCTCTCCCTCCCCTGTCTCTCTTTGCCCCCTCTCTCTCCCCTGTCTCTCTTTGCCCCCTCTCCCTCTCTTTTGTCTCTTTTTGCCACCCCACTCCCTACCCTATGTCACCTTCTCCCTCTCCGTCCTCTATGTCTCATCCCTCCTCTCCCTCCCCTGTCTCTCCACCTCTCATTGTCCTGTGTCTCTTCTCCCTCTCCTGTGTCTCCTTCCCCCTCTCCTTCCCATA
Source organism: Discoglossus pictus (assembly GCA_027410445.1). Lineage (NCBI taxonomy): Eukaryota > Metazoa > Chordata > Amphibia > Anura > Alytidae > Discoglossus > Discoglossus pictus. Next base: position 383,490,811 of record CM050165.1, on the reverse strand, counting down.
TGTCTCCTTTCCCCCTCCCCTGTGTCTCTTTGCCCCTCTCCCTCCCCTGTGTCTCTCCCTCCTCTCCCCCTCTCTCTTTACCAACTCTCTCCTTCCCCTGTCATTTTTTGCACTACCTCCCCTGTCTCTCTTTACACATTAATGGCTGTGTGTTGAGTTATTATTCTGAGGGTACATCAAATTTACACTGTTATACAGGCTGTACACTTACTACTTTACATTGTAGCAGAGTGTCATTTCTTCAGTGTTGTCACATGAAAAGATATAATAAAATATTTACAACGATGGGAGGGGTGTACTCACTTTTGTGAGATACTGTATATATATATATATATATATATATATATATATATATATATACATACATATATTTGAATAGTGAGTTCGGCATGATTGTCTAGTAACCCAATCAATCATCACAGTATTGTAGTATATAGTGACAATTTTATATTGGACTAGCGGATCTTGCGATGAGCGCCTTCCCCCCTCTCCCTATCCTATGTCACCTTCCCCCCTCTCCCTCCCCTTTGTCTCTTTCCCCCTCTCCCTCTCCTGTGTCTCTTCTCCTTCCCTTGTCTCCTTTCCCCTCTCCTTCCCATGTGTCTCCTTCCCCCCACCCCTGTGTCTCTTTCCCCCTCTCCCTCCCCTGCATCTCCTTCCCCCCTCCCCTGTGTCTCCTTCCCCCTCTCCTTCCCCTGTGTCTCCTTCCCCCTCCCATGTCCCTCTTTCCCCTCTCCTTCCCATGTGTCTACTTCCCCCTCACCAGAGTCTCTTGCCCATCTCTCCCTCCCCAGTTTCTCTTGCCCCCTCTGTCCCTCCCCGGTCTCTCTTGTCCCCTTTCTTCCTCCCCAGTCTCTCTTTGCCCCCTCTCCCCCCAAGTCTCTCTTTGCCCCCTCACTACCTCTCCTGTCTCTCTTTGTCCCTCTCTCCCTCCCCTGTCTCCATTTGCTCCCTCTCTCCCCTCCCCTGTCTCTATTTGTTCCCTCTCTCCCTCCCCTGTCTCTCTTTGCCCCCTCTCTCTCCCCTGTCTCTCTTTGCCCCCTCTCCCTCTCCTTTGTCTCTTTTTGCCACCCCACTCCCTACCCTATGTCACCTTCCCCCTCTCCGTCCCCTATGTCTCATCCCTCCTCTCCCTCCCCTGTCTCTCCACCTCTCCTTCTCCTGTGTCTCTTCTCCCTCTCCTGTGTCTCCTTCCCCCTCTCCTTGCCATATGTCTCCTTTCCCCCTCCCCTGTGTCTCTTTGCCCCTCTCCCTCCCCTGTGTCTCTCCCTCCTCTCCCCCTCTCTCTTTACCACCTCTCTCCTTCCGCCTATAATTTTTTGCACTACCTCCCCTGTCTCTCTTTACACATTAATGGCTGTGTGTTGAGTTATTATTCTGAGGGTACATCAAATTTACACTGTTATACAGGCTGTACATTTACTACTTTACATTGTAGCAGAGTGTCATTTCTTCAGTGTTGTCACATGAAAATCGCTCCCTCCCCTGTCTCTTTTTGCCACCTCTCTCCCTCCCCTGTCTATCTTTGCCTACTCTCTCCCTCCTCTGTCTCTCTTAGCTCATATAGGATAGAGAGATTTTGAAAGAGATGTGTTAAAAAATAGTGTTGATGATTGAACCTCAAAATCCACACCAACCCATTCTTGGATGTACTCAACAGCCATGTTCCTATAAAACCATTGTTCCTTCCTGAAAGAGGTCCTAACAACCAGATAAACTCACCAATGGAGTATTTAATGTGTGTTACAGCTACTTTTTTTTAATCGACATTACTATGGATGATCGAATTTACATTTATTTGTAATTATTTCAAACACACGATTTAAAGTTAGAAATGGACAAACAGCAGAATGAAGAAGCTACAGAAAGGTTCCTTGGATGATTGTAGCAACAGACAGTAAACCACAAAAACATTCCTTGGACTAATGTAACAATGAACAAGAAGCCACTGATAGATTGATTGGATAAAAACCACAAAGAACAGAAAAACACAGAATGCTTCCTTGGATTAATATAACAATGAGCAACAAACCACAGAAAAATCCCATGGTCTAATGAGGAAAAACAAGCCATAGAAAGAATCCTTTGACAACAAATAAAAATAAAATATATTCAAGTCATAATTATGTTGGCTAAAGAATGAATGAAGAACACCAGAAAACAAGAACAGGATGAATACATACATGTATACGTATGGCTGTGTCAGGGCTGTGTTTAAAAAATAGCCCAGGAAACATCCATTAGAAAACTTCTCAGGTACTTTAATTTCATGAGTTCTGAGTGATGATTTGGGTGTACAAATGTATCAATAAATACATTTCCATATGTTTAATGGTAATGGCTTTGTGTAAAATACAGTGATGTTTAAAGATTAACCCTGTCCAAGTCTTTTGGAGGCACATGAAAGACTTACGATTTTGGGGTCACTCTTGTCTGGCAGATCTCCATGGATGCTGGAATTCTTCTGCAGGAACTGAAACACATATACATATTCTGCTTCAAGGCTTGTAAACAATTATGTTGATTGAAAAGGTTAAATCTTAAAAAAAATAAAAACCGTTAGCATGCAGCTATTACTTTGGTTTCAGTTGACATGTATTAGTCCAGCCTAAGTGTGCAACCAATATGTTCATGCTATCTATGAACTGTAATTCCATCCATATACTGCCAAGTATTGGACACACTTCCATTGCCCTGTTAAGAAATGTGTTGTTTAATTCAAACTATGTTTTGGATGTGGATAACTTAGACATATTTTACTCAACTCCAATATTCATAAATGGATCATTACATAGATCTTCATAAATGATTTTCTATCTATCTATCTATCTATCTATCTATCTATCTATCTATCTATCTATCTATCTATCTATCTATCTATCTTTCTATTGCTCATAGCAAGCAGTGTGAGGCCTCCTCTGAACTTTGTGAGCCCTCCTGTACAGTTAAAAAAATAGGCATTATGGTAGGAATGAGAGGGGTGGGAGAGGGGAACTGGAAGGAGGGAGATAGGAATGCGAAAGGGAATGGAGATAGGGAGAATAAAGAGAGAGTCATAGGGGGCTGAGGATGGGGCAGCAGTTCGCTACAGTTTACAGTACAAGTTGTCCGAACAACACATTACCGTGAAAACCAAAAACCAAGGCAATCACTCATAAAACTTAAATTCAATGACAACTAATTACAAGTAGAAATCTCAAGCAGAAAGAGTTCATAGGAATATATATAAATATATATATACATATACAGTATATATATATATATATACATATATATATATATATATATATATATATATATATATATAGTATCTCATAAAAATGTGAATACACCCCTCACATTTTTGTAAATATTTTATTATATCTTTTTATGTGACAATACTGAAGAAATGACACTCTGCTACAATGTAAACTAGTAAGTGTACAGCCTGTATAACAGTATACATTTGCTGTCCTCTCAAAATAACTCAACACACAGCCATTAATGTCTAAACCATTGGCAACAAAAGTGAGTACACCCCTAAGTGGAAATGTCCAAATTGGGCCCAAAGTGTAAAATTTTTTGTGTGGCCACCATTATTCCAGCACTGCCTTAACCCTCAAACCCTCATGGGGATGGAGTTCACCAGAGCTTCACAGGTTGCCACTGGAGTCCCCTTCCACTCCTCCATAATGACTGGGAGCTGGTGGATGTTAGAGACCTTGTACTCCCCCACCTTTCATTTGAGAATGCCCCAAGGATGCTCAATAGGTTTTAGGTCTAGTGACATGCTTGGCCAGTCAATCGCCTTTTCTTTCAGCTAATTTAGCAAGGCAGAGGTCATCTTGGAGGTTTGTTTGGGGTCGTTATCATTTTGGAATACTGCCCTGCAGCCCAGTCTCCATTGGGAGGGGATCATGCTCTGCTTCAGTATGTCACAGTACATGTTGGCATTCATGGTTCCCTCAATGAACTGTAGCTCCCCAGTGCTGGTAGCATACATGCAGGCCCAGACCAAACATATATACACATATGTTTATATGTGTATATATATGTTTTCTGTAATATGTTGTGTTGGATCCCGCCATATGCATTTACCTGATGATGTCAGATGCTGACTTCACTCTTTCTGCATCCTTGTTTATGTTCAAACTGAGGGTTTCATCTCATATCAGTGTTTTTGTGTTCTTTGTGCCTCATCCGTTTATCTGTCATTCAAGTAGTATTTCAACTACCTTTCCTCAGTATAGATGTATACTTTTGGTCTGGGCCTGCATGAGTGCTGCTGGCACTGGGGAGCTACAGTTCATTGAGGGAACCATGAATACCAACATGTACTGTGACATACTGAAGAAGAGCATGATCCCCTCCCTTCGGAGACTGGGCCGCAGGGCAGTATTCCAATATAACGACCCAAACACACCTCCAAGATGACCACTGCCTTGCTAAAGATAAAGCTGAAGGTAAAGGTCATGGACTGGCCAAGCATGTCACCAGACCATAACCATATTGAGCATCTGTGGGGTTCCTCAAATTAAAGGTTGGGGAGTGCAATGTCTCTAACATCCACCAGCTCCACGATGTCATCATGGAGGAATGGAAGAGGACTCCAGTGGCATCCTGTGAAGCTCTAGTGAACTCCATGCCCATGGAAAATAATGGCAGCCACACAAAATATTGACACTTTGGGCCCAATCTGGTGTACTCATTTTTGTTGCCAACAGTTTAGACATTAATGGCTGTGTGTTGAGTTATTTTGATGTGACAGCAAATTTATCACTTCTTCAGTGTTGTCACATGAAAAGATATAATAAAACATTTACAAAAATGCGAGGGGTGTACATAGACATTTATTTGAAGAGTGAGTTGGACATGATTGTCTAGTAACCCAAACAATAATCACAGTATTGCAGTATATAGTGATACTTTTATATTGGACTAGCAGATCTCGGGATAAGAGCCTTCCCTCCCTCCCCTATGTCTCTTTCCCCCCTCTCCCTCCCCTGTGTCTCTTTTCCCTCCCCTATATCTCGTCCCCCCTCTCCTTCCCCTGTGTCTCTTCCCCCCTACCTGCATCCCCTGTGTCTCTTCCCCTCTATCTCCATCCCCTGTGTCTCTTCCCCCTATCTGCCTCCCCTGTGTCTCTTCCCCTACCTCCCTCCCCTGTGTCTCTTCTCCCTATCTGCCTCCCCTGTGTCTCTTCCCCTATCTCCCTCCCCTGTGTCTCTTCTCCCTATCTCCCTCCCCTATGTATCTTCCCCCTATCTCCCTCCTTTGTGTCTCTTCCCCACTCCCCTCCCTTGTATCTCTCCCCTCCCTCCCCTGTGTCTTTCCCCCCTCTCCCTCCCCTATGTTTCCCCCTTCGCCCTCCCCTGTTTTTCTCCTCTCCCTCCCCGGAGTCCATTCCCTCCCCCCCTGTGTCTCTTTCCCTCTCTCCCTCCCCTGTCTATCTTTTCCCCCTCTCTCCCTCCCCAGTCTCTCTTTGCCCCCTGCCTTCCTCCCCTGTCTTTCTTTGCCCCCTCTCTCCCTCACCTGTCTCTCTTTGCCAACTCTCTCTCTCCCCTGTTTCTCTTTGCCACCTGTCTCCCTCCCCTGTCTCTTTTTGCTCCCTCTCTCCATCCCCGTCTTTCTTTGCTCCCTCTCTCCCTCCCTCCAGAACCACTCAGACTCAACAGGAACCCCCAAGTCCCTCTATCCCCACTCCGCAATTTCTGTGGCCTCAGCAGGAACCCATTCCCCCCATATCCCCTCAGCCTTACTGGTATATCATCTTCTGGTCTTCTTATGTTGATTCTGTCTCCCGGCACATGCGCTTCCTTCTGCAGAGGCAGGGAAGTCTGAATGGTGATGTCACCACTCAGGCTTCCCTGCCTCTGCAGAAGGACACACATGCGCAGGGAGACAGGACCAACGTAAGAAGACCAGAAGAGGATATCCAGATAAGGCTGAGGCGATCCAGGGGGGTTCCTGCTGAGACCTCAGGAGCGGGCTCGGGGGGTTCCTGGTGAGGCCGTGGAATCCGTGGTGAGGCTGAGGCGATCAAGGGCTGGGGTTGTGAGCCCCCCTCTTTTACAAGCCTTGCGATGAGCGCCTTCGACAGTGCATAGTTCGTAATTGCGTGTTTGTCGGCCACGCTAGTTGCACATGCGCAAGCCTGTAATTTTTAACATAGCGCCACTGACAAACTTGCAATTACGACAACTGTATAAGTGATATATACAATTTATATTTATATATGTAAGTGCTTATGTTTTTAACGTGTATTAATACAATAACATTCTTACTATATAAAATGTGAAATACCAATTGTATTATAACAGTGAAATATTAAAAACTAAAAGAAATACCTCTACAACAATGTACAAACTATTATCAATTTTAATTTTGTAAAAAAACAAGATCTTTAATTTGCTATATAAAAAACAGTCCACTTCAAACCAAACAAAAAGGAAAAGACAGTATCTCAGTGTAGTATTTTTATCATTCACATAAACTTTCATAAACAATATAAATCCACATAATTCATGTCCCTTGGAAAATCCCAACTCCTAAAATACACAATTTACTTATTATCCTCCTTAGCAAAATGGATATTTTTATTAACAAACAATATGTAAATATATAATCTATCTTACTGTTATCCAATATAAAGACTGTGATCTAATGCAACCAACAAGCTACTTTCTTTGACCAATCAGCAAGCTCAATCAAGTCAATACATACAATATGTATATATATATATATATATATATATATATATATATATATTCTTTTTTTTTTTTTTTATTGTTCTTGCTCAACAGATTGTTGGCCAAAAAAAACCTGCTTCTCCACACAAAAGAAGAGAAGTGTTGGGAATCAGATTTATTTGGCCAAGTAATGCCTGGCTCTGTGGTAAGATATGTCTCTGTGTTCTTGGACAACACTGATCTATTTGATTTCCTATAATGTTAGTTGAGGATAGTGCTTCATTTATCTCCACTTACAAGAATCAAGTCCAAACTTTCTTACCTTCAAATACCAAGGTAGCAGAGGTGTATCCTTAAATACTTCCTTCAATGCGAGAGGGAATATATGTACATTATTAAATGATGAAAGTGTTGGGAAATAATTTTGTGTAATATTATCAAGCTCTTCTTCTGTTCTGTTAGCCAAACCTTTCATGAAGAAAGCCACAGGCCTATCTGGGTACACACGAGCTGCAGACTCAATAGCACATAAAACCAAAGGACGTGGCTCCAATCTATCAGTGGTCTCCATAAATATGATACCATTTCCTTCTCTTAGAATGTCCTTGTAACTTTGAGGCTTGTAATGTCTTAGATTGTCATTTGGACTTGTAAGTTTGTCTTGTCTGCTTTCTTTGGAAAAGAATGATATGCAGGAAATGCAGGTCTGTCTGTAGGAAATTCTATAGATGAAGCCAAAAGCTGACATGAGCAGTAGAAGAGCTGCAATCTTAATAGAGTTTAACATGGTTCAGGATATATGATGATTCGTCTACGGAAAAACAAAAGGAAGCAGTGTTACAAGTTTTACAATTAACTGGACTTTTATTATTATCCAATGGGATTGAAACTAATGAATTGTGGTAAATAAGGGACCCACTATAGCTGTGTAGCAGTTCTTGACCAAAGAATGATTATAATTTGAAAAAAATACTTAAGATACCTGCTGAAAACACACAATGCATGGAAGAGAGATGATGTAAGAGACTGACTGATGGATAAATATTTATAGGGAGGAAGATGTGTAAGCAGAATATACTGCGTTTTGAAGTTAGTTGTGGAGGTAAGGAGGGAATGTCTAATTAACAAAGTTAGGAAATCACAAAGTGTGTGGCTGCTCTTGAGAAGTTCTGGCAATCTATTTTTTGTTTTTGTTTTTAATATTTTTATGCCCTTTGTTTCAATCCTGTGATTATCAGCATATCCTGTATAAAACAGGACAATCAGTATATTCTGATTAATGAGGATTGTTTATAGAATGACACTTGAAAATGAGGGAATATACTGTCAATGTTTTTCATACCTCATACATATCTAAACACTTATAGTATCTCTATATATTTTTTATAAATTTTAAGCGGCGTAGTTTTTGGATTTTCAGTATCCAATTAAAGATTTTTTGTTAATTTTCAAATTATAATCTTTTTTGTTGATATATATATATATATATATATATATATATATATATATAATTTATGGGGTCAAAAGAGCGATAGAAGCCCTCCACCATACAGTAGTAAAGTAAATAAATAGTACATTTGTGCCCCTATTTGAATGTCTAAAATAAGTTTAAAATAAACATATTTTGATTATGATTGTTGTGGTAAACTACCTCTCCCAAAAAACTACTACACAAGCAAAGGAACTGGCCCCACACTGATGAAAAAGTGCTGTCATCAGGTAGGTTTTTTTAACTTGTAGATATTCTATCCTGGGCTTTGCTAAAAGCTGTGTAATACAGCAGGCATTTGCTTAAAGGAACCCATGTTAAAAATGGTATTGGATTGCAAGAGCGAAGCCTTTGTGGGCACATTTATATGTCCCTGCCCAGGTTCACAAAAAGCAGTGGAATAACTGCATTACTTAGAATTCTGAGCAGGAAATATGTTTTTTTAACTTTATTTTAGATATTTAAATGTGAACACAAATGTACTATTTATTTACTATATATATATATATATATTCATATTTCATTTGCAGTGGTGGAGTATATATTAAACTACTTGCAAAATGTTTTTTCGTTGCATTTGCCAAATTCTTCTTCTTACTTATTATAATAATCATTACATTTTTGTTTTCTATTGGTTCCTAGAGCTGTATCTCATCCTTAATTTAAGTGAACTGCCTGGTTTTGTGTAATTTACAAGTGAACACATACTTCTACACTGAATTGTTTTCCGGACAAGATAGGATTTACTGATGTTGTCTGAGCGCTGTAACAATGAAAGTGAAATGCTTTGAATAGAAGACATCCAGATAGTCAGAGTTTGTAGCAGGGACATTAGAGTGACTTGGATTCATGTGCACTGAGGTGGTATCAGACTTATATGTGAAGATGGCAACCTCAGAAAGTATAATGTTCCTCTTGGTTTTCTATATCCCAGAGGATTCAAAAACAGGTTTATTGTTGCTGGATGCTTTCCTGAGTTTTTTGGTACTTGTATGGTACAAAGCAGAGAGTACAGGAAAGCTTGTATTGTGAAAAAAAAACTCCAGGACATGATCTGGGCCATGGGCATGAGATCTTGGGATCTAAGGTCACAGGCTTTGTTAGAAATGTGTTTAGGAAAGCAGGACTGCATCACAGTCTTCCAGGAGCTCTTGCTAGAATTTGTCTTTTCAGTGAACTTGTCCTTGAACTGAGAATCAGTGTGAGTGGTCAGTGCAATCATCTGATCCAAGGTAGTTTGTGTGACATTGTGGGCTAGATTGTTTCTTATTATTATCCTTAATTTGTAACACGCCAACATATTCCACAGCAGAGGACACTACAATATATGTAGTGAAGAGCATCCTGATCCTAGGACAGTGGTCAAATACAGGATTTTAAGCATAAACATAAGAACATCCTGACACTTAATTAAATAATTTGTTGGGTGGAGAGAATGAGAGAAGAGGTTCTCCTCTGCCCTGCTCTTCTCCGTCCTCATATGTTCTCTTTCTATGTTTGCAGACTCTATTGAGTATGAAGCTTAATCAGCTTTACTACTCTGGCACTCTTTTAGAGGTGCAAGTATAAATCATATTATAGCATAATCCTTTGCACACCAGCTTGTATATTACACTTTGGGCCCAATCTGGTGTACTCCCAAGACATCACCACAATGCGTTAAATAGTATATAGTCTTATATAACAGTAATATCTACAACTCAGGATTCCTTCCCAAAAGTTTTCATATGCTTATTCGAGCATATGCCAGTTAAAATAAAAGCGATGCAAATACTTATGAATCACTAGCCATTGTGATTATAGTGGTAAACAATTTACGGTGAAATTTAATTGGAGGGTATCTTCAAAAATGTAATGCTACTTGATATAAGACATATATCAAGTAGCATAATTATTTTTCAATAACTTGCCTGGAGCACTCATTTTATGTTTATTAAAAGTTGAGTGCCAAAACCTTACAGGTTTGTGTTTGTTTTGGAATGGAATCATCAACCGCTCTATATTTATACAGTAACTCATTATGAATGGATGTCTGATTTCTAACCTAGTAGCATACATAATTTGTGGTTTATTCAGCATATTTACAGAACAGATAATCTGATTAATGAGAACCTCAATATTAGGTAGTAATAGTGAAGTCAATAGTTAGAATTACGCTATGACTTGTAGAAAAAGCTTCAAAACTACTTGTTCTGTGAGCGAAATATATTCTTTGTGGAAAGTGACTTAGAAGAGTTATACATTTTTTTTTAACATATATAGGTTTCATGATAGATTAAAATAAACAGACACATCCTGTCTGTAAAAACAGATTGATTCAGGAAAGGAACATCTTAGAGGTACCCATAGTTCATGTGTAAGAGCAAAAGATTGAGCTGATGTTCAGCTCACAAAGTTCTTGACCTCTGTGGCACTGTGGATCAGGCTATTTTTTTATTGGGCAGCCAAAAATCTATTGTGAACTCAGTGACACTGTCCTCAGCTGGTTTAAGGCCCCTTTTCTTTATCTCCATTGACACTTGCAACAGATTATATGCTATATCTTAGAGACATTGTCAGAAGACATGGTCCCAACTATGACTGATGCACACGCCCTATGAACAGCAATCAAAACATATTTTTAGAAAAGTTACAAGAATGAATGAGTAGCACATGTTTGAAACTAAACCCAGAGCTCTGCCATACACCCTTTAAATTGTATGTTTGCGAGTTTTCAAACTTGTAAGGCGCTCTGGCAACAAGCACTATGTACGTTTTATTTTAATGGTAAAGACAGAGCCTTCCATTCTTTTACAATGTCTTTATTATTTGTGCCTTATAGTTAACCTCTGTATTGCTCTATTAATAAATAATATAAAAAGCATCTTTTCTTGCTATTAAAATGCACAATATTTTTTAAATTATTCTTAAAAACATGAATTCTTGTAAACATTTGATTAGCCCTTTTTTTTTATGTGAATCACTCTCGATATACCAAGCATTGTTTGTTCTGCATTATTAGGCAAATAGCAGACCCTGACGCTGTTTTGTCAAGCCAATTGTTATCAAAGCCTGCTGGTGTGTCTCTGTGGTGGACAAAATATACTTCAAGTGTTATGCAGTTAGATCCCCATCCAACACTTATCAAGCTCTCTAAGCCTCAGAATAGCATATTGAGCCACATATTTGCATAAAGTAGCCACAGAAAAAATGCTAAATATGCCAGAAGTGATTTCCCATACAGAAAATGTCTATTACAATCTGTAGCCAGTTTTTAATGCTCTATACAATTACATTGAATTGTTGTTGGGATGACAGTTTTCCCTTAATTTCTTTTTACCCAGGCTTTTGAATAAAGAATAAAGAAATCCTTTTAATAGAACATCCAAACTACTAGTGGTATTGTCCTCAGTTTCCCCAGACATATCCTCCACTAATCTCATGTCCCCATCAAGTGGAGCCCAGAAAGACTCTATTTTATCTTCAATCATGTTTACATTAGATATACACATCCTAAAGATATACAGCCCTATTAAATTCCAGCGTCATAAATACAAGGTTTGTATTTAAGCCCTACGTGCTTCAAATTCAGAAAAGTTACAACGATATTAAATTAGCCCTGCTGCGAGCACTGTATGAGCTACGCAGCCGGGCCTTCCGTGTCAAACACGGAAACACTGTGCATGTGGAGTGACAGCCTGTGAGGTGACCTCGTAGGCTTCACACCTCATCACTTGCTGCGGGGGTCCTGCCGCGGGGGGAACTCCGGCACCTAAAATGAACCCCCCTCTAAGCTGGAGGTCCTCCTCGGGACCCCCAAAGTGACCCAAATTAACCACTTGCAGCATGGGTCACTGATCGGCATAGATCAGGCCCCTGCTGCATTTAAAAAATTCTAATTCCCCTCCACGGCTCCTTAAAGGGCACGCAGAACACCATTAGCCAATCCGGCCACAGCACCTAAAATGAAGCCCCCTCTATGCTGGGGTCACCATCCGGATCCCCAAAGTGTCCCACATTAACCCCTTGCTGCAGTGGTCCATAGGCAGCCCCCCACATTAACCCCATGCAGCGGGGAGCCCTGATCTGCATTGATCGTGACCCCGCTGCATTTAAAAATTTAAATTTCCCGCCTCGTGGGTCCTTAAAGGACAGTAAAGGTCCTGAAATGACCCAAGCCAAAAAATATTTACCCCTGCCGCAAGGGGTGCTATAAGTACGCCCCCAGGCACCTAAAATTAACCCCATCACTCATGGGGCTCTAAACAGAGTCCAATTATTACTTAATTAACCCTATAACTCATGGGGCTTTATACAGAGCCCAATGTTTACTTAATTGACCCTATAACTCATGGGACTCTGTACAGAGCTCCATGAGCACTTAACCGTATAACTCATGGGGCACCATACAGAGCCCCATTATACTTAAATTAACCCCATCACTCATGGGGCGCTAAACAGAGCCTCATGAGCACTTAATACGTCTCTCGCAGCCTCCTTTGCGAGATGACACCGAAAAACAGCTGAGAATAGGCTACTGGAGAGCTACATAGTAACACGCAGCCATAAATCTATGAAGTGAACCTCGCACCTCGGAAGAATCCCTATGACACAAAAAAGTGCCAGCAAGGGCTCCTAAACCATATACGTGCTGCCTCAGAGCAGTCCGACAAGCTGTCTGATGCTCCCCCCTGCTCCCTTAACACATCCCCAAGCATCCCCATCCAATCGGGGACCCCTGCAGCCCCCCCACATTAACCCCTTGCAGCGGGAGTCCCAGATTGGCATTTAAAAAAATCTAATTTCTCCCCCATCCTTAAAGGGCCCGCTGCACACTATTAACCAATCCCGGCCACGGCACCTAAAATGAACCCCCCTCTATGCCCAATCTATGCCCCAAAGTGTCCCCACATTAACCCCTTGCTGCAGGGGTTCATTGGAAACCCTGCAGCCCACCCACATTAACCCCTTGCAGTGGGGGTCCCCGATCGGCACCGATTGTGACCCCAATGCATTTACAAATTCAAATTTCCTGCATTCCTTTAAGGACCCTAAAGGTCCTGAAAGAGCTGCTCTAAAAAATATTAACCCCTGCCGCGTGGGGGTGTATCCCATTGTGATTGGCTGAAAGCAATAGTGCCTTCTGATTGGGTTAAAAAAATCAGATATAGGGGTGTATCCCATTCTGACTGGTTCACAGCTTGGCAACCTTCTGATTGGCTGAAATGTGATTGACAACATTTTCAGCCAATCGGAAGGCACCATTGCCAATTTCACCCCGGAAGAGGCTCTGGAGGCCTCATTAGCGTTGGGGAGCTTTTGCAAGTGTGGAGCTCCGTTAGTCTTATTAATTATTTTTTTTAGAGCGCAGATTTTTTTATTTGCATTTACAGTGTTACGATCAGGTGTTTAACCCCCTTGCGAGTCCTAGACAGGTCCATCAGCCAATCAGAATGGGATATAGGGGTGTATTTAATTCTGATTGGCTAACACCTTGGCACCTTCTGATTGGCTGAAATTTGATTGACGGCCATTTCAGTCAATCATTTTTTTTTTACCGGAAAAACTCTAGAAGGCTCATTAGTATCGGGGAGCTCCTCCAGGGAGGAGCTCCGTTAGTTTTTTTTTAGAGCAGCAGATTTTTTTAAGGGCCCAGCCGGGGCAGAAGATGAGAAGGACGGGGACATTGCGGACAGGTAAGTTTCATATTTAGAATGTTATTGGTTTGTTATGTTATGTTTTTATTCGTGTACTAATGTAATGTTTATTTTTTTCCAGGGGCCAAGCTGGAGAAGACAAGAAGAAGTACAGGAACATGCTGGAAAGGTAAGTTTAATATTTAGAATGTATATTTCTTCTAGGTAGTGTTTAATTTTGTACTAATTTGATGTTTATTTTTTTCCTAGGGGTGAGACCTGCACCATGAACCCCACCATCACTGATGGGACATCTAGGCAAGGTAAGTGGTCTTATTTATTCTATTTTAGGATAGATTTAGGGTTTTAAGGTATGTCGATGGGTTTAATGTATTTTTGATAGGGGTTATTGTATTGTAGATAGGGTTTAATGTATTTTAGATAGGGGTTAATATATGTACAGAGGATATAAAACGTCTAAACACCCCTCTTAAAATTTTAGGTTTCTGTGCTGTAAAAAATTGAGACAAAGATAAATCATTTCAGAACTTTTTCCACCTTTAATGTGACCTTTAAACTGTACAACTCAATTTGAAAAACAAACGGACATCTTTTAGGTAGAGGGAAGAAAAAATATGAAAATAAAATAATATGGTTGCATAAGTATGCACACCCTTAAACTAATACTTTGTTGAAGCACCTTTTGATTTTATTACAGAACTCAGTCTTTTTGGGTATGAGTCTATCAGCATGGCACATTTTGACTTGGCAAGATTTGCCCACTCTTCTTTGCAAAAACACTCCAAATCTGTCAGATTGCGAGGGCATCTCCTGTGCACAGCCCTCTTCAGATCACCCCACAGATTTTCAATCGAATTCAGGTCTGGGCTCTGGCTGGGCCATTCCAAAACTTTAATCTTCCTCTGGTGAAGCCATTCCTTTGTTGATTTGGATGTATGCATTGGGTCGTTGTCATGCTGAAAGGTAAAGTTCCTCTTCATGTTCAGCTTTCTAGCAGAAGCCTGAAGGTTTTGTGCCAATATTGACTGGTATTTGGAACTGCTCATAATTCCCTCTATCTAAACTAAGGCCCCAGTTCCAGCTGAAGAAAAACATCCCCAAAGCATGATGCTGCCACCACCATGCTTCACTTTGGGTATGGTGTTTTTTTGGTGACGGGCAGTGTTGTTTTTGCTCCAAACATATCTTTTGGAATTATGGCCAAAAAGTTCAACCTTGGTTTCATCAGACCATAACACCTTTTCCCACATGCTTTTGGGAGGCTTCAGATGTGTTTTTGCAAAATGTAGCCTGGCTTGGAAATTTTTTCTTCGTAAGAAAAGGCTTTCCTCTTGCCACTCTACACCATAGCCCAGACATATGAAGAATACGGGAGATTGTTGTCACATGTACCACACAGCCAGTACTTGCCAGATAATCCTACAGCTCCTTTAATGTTGCTGTAGGCCTCTTAATAGCCTCCCAGACCAGTTTTCTTCTCGTCTTTTCATCAATTTTGGAGGGAGCTCCAGTTCTTGGTAATGTCCACTTGATGATGACTGTCTTTACTGTGTTCCATGGTATATCTAATGCCTTGGAAATTATTTTGTACCCTTCTCCTGACTGATACCTTTTAACAATGAAATCCCTCTGATGCTTTGGAAGCTCTCTGTGGACCATGGCTTTTGCTGTGGGATGCAACTAAGAAAATTTCAGGAAAGACCAACTAGAGCAGCTGAACTTTATTGGGGGTTAATCAGAGGCACTTTAAATGATGGCAGGTGTATGCTATTTAACACGATTTGGAATATGATTGCTTAATTCTGAACACAGCTACATCCCCAGTTATAAGAGGGTGTGCAGAATTTATGCAACCACATTATTTTTCTTTTTTTTTTCTTCCCTCCACCTAAAATATTTCAGTTTGTTTTTCAATTGAGTTGTACAGTTTATAGGTCACATTAAAGGTGGAAAAAGTTCTGAAATGATTTATCTTTTGTCTCATTTTTTTACAGAACAGAAACTAGATATTTTAACAGGGGTGTGTAGACATTTTATATCCACTGTAGATAGGGTTAAATAGTATGTAGATAGGGATATATTTGAACTGTTTTTATTGTGTATATTACTGTATTATATTTTGTATGTATTGTAATGTGATGTTTATATGTGTACTAGCGACTTGCCCGTCAAAAATGACGGGGCAATAAAAAAGTGTTGAAATGCTGTTTGTCACACAATGTGAGTGTACTGTGTGCCTCAACTATATAGACCCCTATAACACACTAATGAACGCATGGGACAGTTAGAGGCCTAACATTACCCCGTAAGAGCTATGAGGGTTCTCCAGTACCCTCATGACACTAAGTACAAACACTACACTGCAATAAACACACCCCAATAAACCATTAAATCTAAACACCCCTGTACATTAACCTATTAACACGTACACTACCTACCCACACTATCTACCTACCCCCTAATAAACCCCCCCCCCCCACCACTCTAATTACAGAAAATAAAAAAATCTACATTACAGAAAATAAAAAAACCTAGATCACAAAAAATAAAAAAGGAACAGTACAGAAAAAAATAAAATACATTACAACACCCCCCCCACTACACAAAACAAATAATTACACACCTGAAAAGGAAATACATATAGTATACTGTACATACAATACAATACAAATAAAATACAATACCCACTATCTATCTAACATACAATCAATCCTATCTAATATACAATAAATCCTATCTATCTAAAATACAACCCCCAATCTATCTAATATACAATCCTACCTATCTAAAATACATACCCCTATCTAACATACAATAAATACTATATAATATACAATAAACCCTATCTATCTAAAATAAATACCCCTATCTAGCATACAATAAATACTATATAATATACAATAAATCCTAACTATGTAAAATACATACCCCTATCTAACATACAATAAATCCTATCTATCTAAAATACATACCCCTATCTAACATACAATAAATACTATATAATATACAATAAATCCTATCTATCTAAAATACATACCCCTGTCTAACATACAATAAATACTATATAATATACAATAAGTCCTAACTATCTAAAATACATACCCCTATCTAACATACAATAAATGCTATCTACAGAAACCCTAATTCTAACCTAAAATAAAATAATTAAGACCACTTACCTTTGCAGATGTCCCTTCAGATCCCCAACCTAGGGGAAAAAATAAAAAAAATAGTACAACACATTTACATACAATAAATAAACATTATAAACATTATAAATATTCTAAACACATTTCCAGCATGTCCCCGTCCTTCTTTTCTTCTCCGTCGTGGCCCCTGTTAAAAAAAAACCCCATTACATTAGTACAATATACAGATAAACATAAAACAAAATAAAATAAACATAATATACATTGTACTTACCTCCCCGCGATGTCCCCGGCCTCCTCCTCTTCTGCCCCGGCTGGGCCCTAGAACAATTCGCAAGCTAAAAAAAATTTACAGGAGATCCACACTCGTGGACCTCCCTGACGCTAATGAGCCTCCTACAGAGTTTTCCAGAAGAAAATTGTCAATCAGAAGGCACCAATGTGTGAGCCAATCAGAATGGTATACACCCCAAAATCCCACTCTGTTTGGATAATGCACCTGTCAATCTTTATTTAAACCAATCCGAAGGCTTTATTGCCATCAGCCAATCACAATGGGATACACCCCCACTGAGTGATTGGCTGGAGACATCTGCGCCTTCTCATTGGCTGCAATACTGATTAACATTGACAACAGCCAATCAGAAGGCGCAAATGCCTTCAGCCAATCACTCCGTGGGGGTGTAACCCATTGTGGTTGGCTGTTGTCACTGCAACCAATAAGAATGCGCAGATGCCTCCAGCCAATCAGTCTGTGGGGGTGTATCCCATTGTGATTGGCTGAAGGCATCTGCGCATTTTGATTGGTTTAAATAAAGATTGAAAGGTGCATTAGCCAATCAGAGTGGGATTTTGGGGTGTATCCCATTCTGATTGGCTCACACATTGGCGCCTTCTGATTGGCTGAATTTGATAGACAGCGTTTTCAGCCAATCAGAAGCCGCCAATGAAAATTTTCTACTGGAAAACTCTGTAAGAGGCTCATTAGCGACGGGGAGGCCCGCGAGTGTGGATCGGCGTTAGTTTTTTTTTTAGAGCGCAGATTGTTCCAGGGCAGGGCAGAAGAGAAGGAGGCCGGGGACATTGCGTGTAAGTACAATGTATATTATGTTTATTTTATTTTGTTTTATGTTTATATGTATGTTGTACTAATGTAATGTTTTTTTTTTAACAGGGCCCGCAACAGAGAATAAAAGAAGAAGGACGGGGAAATGCTGGAAAGGTGAGTAGAATATTTATAATGTTTATAATGTTTATTTATTGTATGTAAATGTGTTGTACTAAGTTGTTCTGTTTTTTTCCCCTAGGTTGGTGATCTGAAGGGACATCTGCAAAGGTAAGTGGTCCTAATTATTTTATTTTAGGTTAGAATTAGGGTTTGTGTATGTAGATAGCATTAATTGTATGTTAGATAGGAGTATGTATTTTAGATAGTTAGGACTTATTGTATATTATATAGTATTTATTGTATGTTAGACAGGGGTATGTATTTTAGATAGATTTGATTTATTGTATATTAGATAGGATTGATTGTATCCTAGACAGATAGGGGGTATTGTATTTTATTTTATTTGTATTGTATGTATGCTATATGTATTTCCTTTTCAGGTGTGTAATTATTTTTTTTAATTTTCTGTAATGTTCCTTTTTTTATTTTTTGTGACTTAGGTTTTTTTCTTTTCTGTAATGTAGATTTTTTATCTTTTGTGACTTAGGTTTTTTATTTTCTGTAATGTAGATTTTTTTTTTGTAATTAGAGTTGTGGTTTATTAGGGGGGTAGGTAGGTAGTGTAGGTAGGTAGTGTAGGTATTAATAGGTTAGTGTAGAGGGGGTTAGTTTAGATTTAATGGTTTATTGGGGGGTATCGTGCAGTGTATTGTTTGTACTTAGTGTCATGAGGGCATCTGAGGACCGTCATGGCACTTATGTGGTTAATGTTAGGGTTGTAACTGCCCCATAAGGGTCATAATATACCCTTAAGAGACTGATGGGTTTAAATAGAGGCTTATGATGGTCTGTATTGACCCCCATGAGTGACAGGGTTAATTAGGGGTTTATGGGGGTCTGTATTGACCCTCATGAGTGAGGGGTTAATTAAGGGGTTATGGGGGTCTGTTTGGACCCCCATTAGTGACAGAGTTAATTAATGCATTATGGGGGTCTGTACTGACCCCCATGAGTGCCAGGGTTATTTATTGGCTTTTGGGGGTCTGTATTGACCCCCAAGAGTGACAGGGTTAATTATGGGTTTATGGGGGTCTGTATTGACCCCCATAAATGACCGGGTTAATTAAGTGCTTATAGGGGTCTGTATTGACCCCCATGAGTGATAGGGTTGCTTAAGTGCTTATGGGGGTCTGAATTGTCCCCATGCGTGACAGGGTTAATTATGTGCTTATGGGGGTCTGTACTGACCCCCATGAGTGACTGGGTTAATTAAGTGCTTATGGGGGGTCTGTATTGACCTCCATGCATGACATGGTTAATGAAGGGCTTATGGAGTTCTGTATTAACCCCCATGAGTGACAGGGTTAATTAAGTGCTTATGGGGGTCTGTATTGACCCCCATGCGTGACAGGGTTAATTAAGTGCTTATGGGGGTATGTATTGACCCGCATGAGTGACGACGTTAATTAAGTGCTTATGGGGGTCTGTATTGCCCTCCATGCACGACAGGGTTAATTAAGTGCTTATGAGGGTCTGTATTGACCCCCATGAGTGACAGCATTAATTAATGTATTATGTGGGTCTGTGACAGGGTTAATTAGGGGTTTATGTGTGTCTGTATTGACCCCCATGAGTGACGGGGTTAATTAAGTGCTTATGGAGGTCTGCATTGACCCCCATGAGTGACAGGGTTAATTAAGTGCTTATGGGGGTCTGTATTGACCCCCATGAATGACAGTGTTAATTAAGTGCTTATGGGGGTCTGTAATGGCTTCCATGCGTGACAGGGTTAAGGAAGTGCTTATGGCGTCTGTATTGACCCCCATGAGTGACAGGGTTAATTAGGGATTTATGGGGTCTGTATTGACCCCCATGAGTGATGGGGTAATTAAGTGCTTATATGGGTCTGTATTGACCCCATGAGTGACAGGGTTTATTAAGTGCTTATGGCGGTCTGTATTGACCCCCATGTGAGACAGGGTTAATTAAGGGTTTATGGGGGTCTGTATTGACCCGCATGAGTGACAGCGTTAATTAATGTATTATGTGGGTCTGTGACATGGTTAATTAGGGGTTTATGGGTGTCTGTATTGAACACCCATGAGTGACAGGGTTAATTAAGTGCTTATGGAGGTCTGTATTGACCTCCATCAGTGACAGGGTTAATTAAGTGCTTATGGGGGTCTGTATTGACCCCCATGCGTGACAGGGTATATTACCCATGACAGGATAGATTACAAAACTGTTCTATTGACATCCTTGCTGTCTTAGCAGGAGTAAAAGACTAACCACTGCTTAAACATTTTAGGTATCCATATATTTTACTAGCCTTCACATAAATTACATTGTTAACTTTATTTGATTGTGCTTTGTAGTATATTTCCATGTATACCACTCCTTGTTCATTACAGAGTTGTGCATATGTGAAGTTTAATTTGCAGTTAGGGAGAATTTTAGGACAGGTGTGTATGATGAGAGGAGGATGTATGTAAGGTCTTGTATGACAGGTCTTGAGTGCAAGGATTTTTCATTTTGTCACACTTTTGCCTGTTGGCTGGAAGATGATGACCACAGCTTGGAGACTATTGTGCCATGGTATCCTGTAAAGAGGAAGAGAAGACAAAGAAAATATGCCCTGATATATGACAAGAGATAATGACAGATGAAAGATCTGATACAGTGTTTGTTGAATAAAAGACAAAGCCTAGACAAAAGTCTTGCTGTGATTCTGCACCCAAGAAAGGGGGACAGGCCAAACTTTTGTTCATTGACCTGGAAATATGAACATGCATATATATGCTTGCATTATCTGTGGGAGACAGTAACATACTCTTTATTCTGTACCTAGAAATCTGCACAGTTGCCTTGACCAGAGGATCTCATATTCAGAATCAATTCTACCTGCTTTTGTTTTTTGGAGCGTATAACTACAGAGCAGCCTGGGTTTGTGTGATATTGGGTTTGTATGGAGATTATGGGTACGAGCCTGTATTTTTATTGTCATTTGTGTACAATTGGATTTGTATGAGTCTGTGTTTTTTTTAATTTTTCACTTTTTTCGGTTATTTTCTCTCCCTTTCTCCATTTTGTTCAGTCCTTTATCCACTAACACTAAATTCACTGTATTCTCTCAACTTGCTAGGATATACACTGTACTAACATATAATAAGTAAGAGTAACTAGGAATAAAATCCACTGTCTTGCATTAACTCTGGGTTATTAATAATATCAGTGCATAGTTCAATCTCAAGAAGTGTTTTGATCAATGCTTGATGATAATTGTTATATCTATGTTCCAGCTGAAGATAATGATCGTGCATGGTAATCTTACTATTGACTATTAATCAAATCCATCTTAATGCTCATTATGAACAAGAAAACAGGTGCAACGGGAAAATGGCTCTATGATCTAGGTATTGGTGGCTGTTTGGCTGATGTCTGGAGTGCATTGTGTGTGGCAATTATGTCGGTCATCATTTCCATTGTTGTTTTTTTCCATATCTGTCTAGTTGCGCTTACATCGATAACCACTACACCGCAATCCGGACTGATCATAATCAGAATTAGTGAGATTTAACAGTGTATCTGAATACTCTTATCCACCTCCCTTGGACTTTTTTCCTAGTTGGATGAACTTGGTTAAAAGATACTCATTTACCCGGACTGGCCTCTTCTCTTTTGCTTATGTTTTATAATTACATGTTTTAAGGCTCTCATTCAACATGCTGTTTCTTCACCTGGATCGTGAACTTTGTGCAAAGACTCCATTATTGAGAACATTTCAATTTTGTTGCAGAGACACCACATGCAACACAGGCCATATTGGGTAAACAGCTCTGTGGCTCCTCTTTTTTTATTAAATCCTGTATGCAATCTTAAGCATTGTTTGTGTTATATTATTCTACAAATTCTCTTCTAATCACTAAGCAGGCCTCTCCTGTTCCAAAATCTAAGAAAATTCTATGAGCACTTACCTCCCTAACTGCCCCTCACCCACTGAAAAATGGAGGTTAGATTTCCAAGCCTTCCGGGTTTCCGTTACAAGTTTTGATCAGACCAACATTCCAGAAATAATGCAATATTGATAAATCCGTATATATGATATTATAGTCCATACGAGTTCCATTATATGTATTAACACATTGATTGCCAGGATCGATATAACACGGAAAATAAAATGAAAATAATGTATTTTATATTGACAATTTGCGGGCCTGAAAATGTTTTGCTATTTATTCTAATACCTAACATCACTTTCCCTTTTATTATTGGTACTGTAGTGTGTGTATATTTGCATTTACAGTGCTACGGATAGAAGTTTAACCCACTAGCGGGTCCTCTCTAGTACCCGTTGGCTTCTCGTCTCCAATTGCAGGTTACGGGCTTGAATGCCAGTGAATTAATTGCAATTTAATAGCCTGATTGGAACGTAACAGTTACGGGCTTAACAGATCAAAGGATTTGCGGGCACGCAGTTCAAATTTCCATGTCCTGTAGCCTTTTCCAGCCCCTACCCTGCAAGTCATTGACGGGTAGCTTTACGAGGCCAATTTAATAGCCGCAAGTCATGCAGCCTACGTTACGGGCTACGGTTTCCAATGTTGAGGGAATTTAATAGGGTTATATGCCTCTCTCTGTTATTCTTGCATAATTTGTTGCATTTCCCATTACCTTTAGATTTAAATATGTGAGTTTTCAATCTAAATTCCATTTCAATTAGCTAGTTTAAACATTACTCAGTTATAGAAAAAAATATTATTTTAAGTTTTGAAAACTAATACAGCAGCATAAAAAAAACTCTAGAGACAACTGTCAGATTCTCCTATATAGTAAACTGATAAATGGGACACAATTGGAGAAAGCACTGTCATGTACCTGTTAATTAGCTGGTTGTGTTGTTTTTTTATTTATTTTTATCTATCTGTACATTTAAAAGGATTATAAGTGTATTATAGCTTTCCAAGCATTTTTAGTATTACCTAATGGGTCAGGCACATGAAGCATAATGTAGTCTCACATTAATGAAAGATTTCTAAACAATAAAATACAAATTTTTCCAAGGCTGTATGTAAATATTAAAAAACACTGGATAACAGTGTTTTTTAATATTTATATGCTTACAGATACACAAAAAAAGAAAAAAAACTGAATAACCGATAAATCTTTGTTATCCAGATAGGAACAGTGTACAGCTATTTTTAATTAAATGTAGACAACTCTGAATAAACGCAGGTACATTATGATATTCAGTTTGAAAGGGGTTTGATAAGAAAACATATTCAATACAAACAGAAATGGGAGAGATATACAGTAAAAAAAGTAAGTGAAATAGTATAAATATCATATATATATATATATGATAACATACCTTGAAGAAGTAGATAAAGTATTTGTATATGATCCTTGCACCAGACAAGCAACTGAAGAAATGAAGAAGTTGAACTTGATCCAAGGCACAGTGATATTGGTTCTGACTATCATGCTAGTTGTTAAATCCTGTTTACATACACTACAATAATAGGGCTGATTACAGTTAGCTGTTATTCATTCTTTGTTTGCAACATGGATTAACTTGTAAATAAAAGTTATATTTTGTGATAATTGCAAGAAAATAGGATTCAAATTTACAACTATATTTATAGACATAAAGTATGAGCTGGTCTTATAAAATATAATAATGTAAAGATTAGCATTTGATGTAATAATAAGTAATATGGAAGCATGGTTAGCTGTAATCTTGACCATTGTATTGACTCAAATCACTTTATTAACTCTCAATCACTAAAAGTACTAAAACATAGATAAAGATAGTTTTAATGGAAATTCAGTGTCACCTTTTTTGTGTCTCCCTGCTTACAAAAAGTACTAAAAGGCATATACAAACTACTAAGAACAGTTTGTATGGAAAATGGAGGTATGCCTAATAGGGAGGGCCACACACAATGCTAGATGAAACTCCCAAAAGTAGTTTCCAGCACAAGTAAGGACTGCACCATTTTTCCTGGATAACCAATTATATGCAATTGTTCTGTAGTGAAAGTCATCATTTTTGTTTCTGTCAAACTGATTCTACAGGTGGGGGTCTCAATTATTGGTTACAGTAAATGTATTAATACACCCACATTATGTAGGAGAGACCGAGGTCTACATCAACAGACATTAAGTAGAATTAATTGATGATTTAATTGTTACATGCTTCCTCAGATCAGCAGAAACTGAACTATATAATAGACTTTCATTAGATATTTCATCTATTTTAGCAAATGAACTTTGTTCAGCATGGCATGATACCACTTAAAATGACAAAGTTAAAGTACCAGTTAATGCAGAAATAAAAATGTGACTAATAAATAAATGTCATTGGAATTCATTGTTGTTAAATGTTTTGAGTGGATGTGCTAAATAACTGAGTTTGAAAGTAAGGTTTTGTAAGCTTAAATAATCTATACCGTAAATTTTCTGTACATCTCTCTCTCTAACAGCCTCATTAAATTGGGGCTAAGTTTTAAAACGTAGCCCATAACGTTGATATTAGGACTTACGGCTATTAAATTAGCCCCATAAAGCAGGCCCCGATGACTTACGTGTGAAGACGCATGACAGCAGCAAAATGCCTACAGGACGTGAATGTGGAACTTCGCAGCCCGCAAATCTTTTGATCATTCAAGCCTGTAACCTCTACAAATCCAATAAGGCTATTATGTTGCAACAAAGCTACCCGCGAGCTAGCACAAAACCCAAGTGTTGGGAAGGACTCGCAAAGGCTTGAACAGCCCTTACGTATGCAGCAAAAGAGATGCAAGATATTCAGAGTCCTCCTTATATTATCTGCTATCTGTTGGTATGGGATAAAGCCATTTTGTTTTTTATGGACCAGGTCTGGGAGGAAGCTGGATATTCTGCCCGCCATTATCTTAACAAGGAATTTTATATCTCCGTTCATAAGAGATATCTATCGGTAGATTTTGGCCTCGAGGGGGTCCCTACCTTCCTTGGGAAAAAGGACCAAATCAGACTGGTTGAGTTCTGGAGGCATCTCATCACCATCAAGAATCAAATAAACAATTTACAGAGATAAGGGGATAGTTGGTTAGCAAACTTTTTATAATATGAATTAGTGAACCCATCCGTTCCAGGGGCTTTGCTGGTCTTGAGGCTCTTAATGGTTGTTTGAGCTTCCTAATTAACTTTAGTTAAGTTTTGGCCTGAAAGGGAGGGGAGGTCATATCTATCTAAGTAAGACTGAAGGGCCCCTGGACTACTTTGAAGCTTTGAAGAGTAGATTGATTGATAAAATTCAAAGAATTATTTTCTGTATTTCAATTTGGCTCACTGTAATTGAGCCAGTAGATGATCTAATCCTAGTAATCTTGGTCATGTTAAAATTTAGTTTTAAGCCTCCTCGCTAATAGGGAGTCCGGCTTGTTGGCTTTAGCATAAAATAAATGTTTAGTTCGCCGGATGGCCTTCTCTGTTCTATCGGAATTGTCCAATTTCAGTCGACATTTATCAGTGGGCCTTGGTTCTGACTTTCAAGATTTCCTAATTCCTCCATGAGGTCAAATTCTCTCTGCTTGCACTGCTTCCTATAGCCTGATGCTAACTTTATACAAGGTCCCCCCATGAATGCCTTATGGGCAACCCAGGTCCATCCAATTCCCACATTTGTGTGAGGATTCAGATCGAAGTACAGCTGCAGGTCATTAGACATCTGTTCTTGTATAGAGGGAATTGTGAGTAATATGGGAGTCTAAGCTGAGACCCTAACTTTAAGGTTACTAGGACTGCAGAATGATCTGACCAAGTGCAAGGGAGAATTTTACCGTCCCTGGAGGAGTCAAAGAGAGAAGAGTTGATTAATAAGGAATCAATACGTGAATATGACCCATGAGTATGTGAATAGTATCTATACTCTCTCGACCTGGGGTGGTGTCCTCTTCATGAATCCACCAGGCCTAATTTATCTAGGGTTTTAGTGATCCGTTTGTTATACTATTTGATCTATCCAATTTGTGATCAAAACTAAGTTAACGTTCCACTATCATTTCCAGAATCCTCATAATACTTAGTAGAGTTTTATGTGGGGCTGTGGTGGGAACATATATGGAGACTAGCGTAATGGACTCTTTGTGTACTGAGCCTTTCAGGATAATATAGTGCCGCTCTTTATCTACCTTTTTAGATTCCACAATAAAGGGGAACTCTATGTGGATAATTATCAATGTGCCTGCTTTCCTAGTGGGTTAGGTCGCTGAGAAATGTACAGGATACTCTTTGTGTAAGTATTTTGGGACATGGTTGTGTGAAAAGCATGTCTCCTGCAATATTGCCGTGATTTTTGATGGGCAAGTCGCTAGTATTCATTATAAATGGTATATGTGCATATGGTATGTGTGATACCTTTTAAAAACTCTGGGACTTTATAGAAGCAAGTGTATTGATGATATGACATTTTAACTGCACATATCTGAACTCCATGCAACTAATTATGTAACTTCTGAAGGGAATTGGTTACACTAGAGCCTATTTATGGGTTTCACAGCAAACATGGCATATGCAATGACAACTTTTCAGCTTTTTATTATTAACTAATAGTCAAAAATTTGTATTTTTTCCCATCATACCATCAATGTTGTAAACTAGTTGGTGTAGTCAGTGGCATAGCTAGAGCTTTGGTTCTCCAAACATCTCACAGTGGGAAAACTCGAGTTTGCTCGGAACTCGACTTGTTCGGAAGTCATTGTGCTCACTACACCCTCTGTAAGAGCCAATGTGCACCCTGTGCCTATAAGAACTAAAGTTCCTAGTAATAACCTCGCTTTTCCTTCACCTCCTCTACAGTACAATTAAAGTGGTCAAATTCTATGTTATCTTCTATAAGTATTGTATATATAGCGACTTGCCCGTCAAAAAATGACGGTCAATAAAAGAAAGTGTTGAAATGCACTAATGAACGCATGTTATAACACTATAAGTGCCATGGGGGTCATCCAGGACCCTCATGACCCAAAGTGTAAGCAGTACACCATTTTAACCCAGTCACTTATGGGGGTCTATCCAGACCCTCATAAGCCTCTATTTAACCCAATCAGTCCCATAAGGGTATATTATGACCATTATGTGCCTGTTACAACCCAACATTAACCACATAAGTGCCATGACGGCCCTCAAGGACCATCATGACACTAAGTATAAACACTACACTGCACTATACCCCCCCAATAAAACCTTAAATATCAACTAAACACTCTCTACACTAACCTATTAACACCTACACTACCTACCTACCCCCTAATAACCCCCCCACCACTCTAATTACAGAAAACAAAAAAACTAAAGTTATCAAAAATATAAAATCTACATTACATAAAATAAAAAAAACTAAATCACAAAAAATAAAAAATGAACATAAAAAAAATTAAAAAAACCTGTCACAAAAAATAAAAAAGGAACATTACAGAAAATAAAAAAATAAATTACAACCCCCCCACTACAGAAAAAAAATTACACACCTGATACATATAATACATATAATACATACAATACTATACAATACAATACAAATAAAATGAAATACAATACAATGCACCCCTATCTAATATACAATACATCATATCTATCTAATATACATCCCCCTATCTAATATACAATAAATACTATCTATCTAATATACATCCCCCTATCTAATATACAATAAATACTATCTATGTAATATACATCCCACAATCTATCTAATATACATCCCCCAATCTATCTAATATCCAATACATGCTATCCCTATATAGCAATTCTAATTCTAAGATAAAATTAAATAATTAAGAGATGTTTTTTCAGATCAGCAACCTAGGGTAAAAAAGATTTAAAAAATTACTGCAACACGTTTACATAAAATAAATAAACATAGTACATATTCTAAATATTCTACTCACCTTTCCAGCATGTCCCATCCTTCTTTTTTTCCTCTTCTCTGGTGCGGCCCCTATTAAAAATAAACATAACATTAGTACACATATATTAACATAAAACCACTCGTCTTCTGCCCCGGATGGGCCCTGGAAGCATCCACGCTCTAAAAAAATAAATAAAAAAAATAACAGACATCCGTACTCGCGGATGTCCCCGACGCTAATGAGCCTCCTACAGAGTGTTCCAGAATAAAATTGGCATTGGCGGCTTCTGGTTAGCTGAAAATGCTGTCTATCAAATTCAGCCAATGAGAAGATGCCAATTGTGAGCCAATGAGAAAGGGATACACCCCAAAATCCCACTCTGATTGGATAACGCACCTGTCAATCTTTATTTGAACCAATTGCCATCAGCGAATCACAATGCGGGGTGATTGGCTGAAGACATCTGCACCTTCCCATTGGCTGTAATACTGATTGACATTGACAACAGCCAATTAGAAGGCGCAAATGCCTTCAGCCAATCAGTACGTGGGGGTGTATCCCATTGTGATTGGCTATTGTCAGTGCAACCAATCAGAATGCGCAGATGCCTCCAGCCAATCACCCTGTGGGGATGTATTCCATTGTGATTGGCTGAAGGCATATGCGCCTTGTGATTGGTTTAAATAAAGATTGACAGGTGCATCATCCAATCAGTGTGTGATTTTAGGGTGTATCCCTTTCTGATTGGCTCACACATTGGCACCTCCTGATTGGGTGAATTTGATAGACAGCGTTTTCAACCAATCAGATGGCACCATTGCCTTTTTTCTTCCGGAAAAGTCTCCGGGAGGCTCATTAGCGTCGGGGATGTCCGCAAGTGCGGTTCCAGGGCGGGGCAGAAGAGGAGGAGGTCGGAGACATCGCCGGGAGGTAAGTACAATGTAGATTATGTTTATTTTATTTTGTTTTTATGTTAATGTATGTTGTATTAATGTTATGTTTGTTTTTTAACAGGGGCCGCAACGGAGAAGAAGAAAAGAAGGGGGACGGGACATGCTGGAAAGGTGAGTAGAATATTTAGAATGTTTATTATGTTTATTTACTGTAAATGTGTTGCACTATTTTTTTTTATTTTTTTTCCATAGGTGGCTGATCTGAAGGGACATCTGCAAAGGTAAGTGGTCTTAATTATTTTATTTTAGCTTAGAATTAGAGTATTTTATATATAGATAGCATTTATTGTATGTTAGCTAGGGGTATGTGTTTTATATAGATAGCATAGCATGTATTGCATATTAGATTGTGGTATTTATTTAGATAGATTGGGGGATGTATATTAGATAGATAGTATTTATTGCATATTAGATAGATTGGGTGATGTATATTAGATAGATTGGGTGATGTATATTAGATAGATAGGATGTATTGTATATTAGATAGGGGTGTATTGTATTGTATTTAATTTTATTTGTATTGCATGTATTTGTATTGTATGTATTATATGTATTTCCTTTTTAGGTGTGTAATTTTTTTTAATTTTTTGTAGTGGGGTGGGGAGGGGGTTGTAATGTATTATTTTATTTTCTGTAACGTTCCTTTTTTATTTTTTGTGACTTAGGTTTTTTATTTTCTGTAATGTAGATTTTTTTTTATTTTTTTTTTTAGGTTTTTTATTTTATGTAATGTAGATTTTTTTTTTGTGACTTAAGTTTTTTTATTTTCTGTAATTAGAGTGGTGGGGGGTTTATTAGGAGGTCGGTAGGTAGTGTAGGTAGGTAGTGTAGGTGTTAATAGATTAGTGTAGAGGGTGTTTAGTTGATATTTATTGGGGGGGTATAGTGCACTGTAGTGTTTATACTTAGTGTCATGATGGTCCTTGAGGACCGTCATGGCACTTATGTGGTTAATGTTGGGTTGTAACAGGCCCATAAAGGTCTTAATATACCCTTATGGGACTGATGGGGTTAAATAGAGGCTTATGAGGGTCTGTATGGACCCCCATGAGTGAGGGGGTTAATTAAGTGCTTATGAGGGTCTGTATGGACCCCCATGAGTGAGGGGGTTAATTAAGTGCTTATGGGGGTGTGTATTGACCCCCATGAGTGACAGGGTTAATTACAGGCTTATGGGGGTCTATATTGACCCTCATGAGTGACAGGGTTAATGAAGGGCTTATGGGGGTCTGTATTGACCACCATGAGTGACAGAGTTAATTAAGGGCTTATGGGGGTCTATATTGACCCTCATGAGTGACAGGATTAATGAAGGGCTTATGGGGGTCTGTATTGACCCCCATGAGTGACAGGGTTAATGAAGGGCTTATGGGGGTCTGTATTGACCACCATGAGTGACAGAGTTAATCAAGGGCTGCAATCGGGACCCCCACTGTGATGGTTAATGTGAGGTTAATGCGGGTCTCCGAGCTTATCTCGGATCCCATGTGGTTAATGCAGGTTTCCGAGCTTATCTCGGATCCCTTCTTGGGTAAGTTGTACGTGGCTGGGCGGTGTAACGGTGTAACTTCACTTGCAGAGGTCCTGGGTGCCGCCCTTGCTGTAGGTAAGCTTTTTATGTGTTTTTAGTGGGCAGGTATTATAGGGAGGCCCTTGGTGCCTAATAAAACAGCGGGCATTGAAAATTGGGAAAAAGATCTTTGTATCTCTTTTTCTTGGGAGATATGGGAATCCTCACTGTATGGGACAAATACAGTAGAATTGTTAAACACCCTTCTGATAGAGAACTCCATATCAAACTGATAAATAGGTGGTACGTGGTGCCTTCTCAAATTTACCAGTTTTCACACAATCTTCAAGACAGTATGTGTTGGAGGCAATGTGGGATGTATGGTGATTTTCTCCATACATTCTGGGAATGCCCATTAATTAAACCCTTATGGCTTGAAGGTTTTGAGTTTATTGAACGCTCTATAGATTTTAAACTTCCCTTTCTACCTCAATGTAGTTTGTTGCATATTTTCCCAAATGTGATAAATACAGTGGATATAAAAAGTCTACACACCCCTGTTAAAATGTAAGGTTTCTGTGCTGTAAAAAAATGATGTAGCTGTGTTTAGAATTAAGCAATCACATTCCAAATAGTGTTAAATAGGAGTCATCATTTAATGTTCCTCTGATTAACCCCAAATAAAGTTCAGCTGCTCTAGTTGGTCTTTCCTGAAATTTTCTTAGTCGCATCCCACAGCAAAAGCCATGGTCCACAGAGAGCTTCCAAAGCATCAGAGGGATCTCATTGTTAAAAGGTATCAGTCAGGAGAAGTGTACAAAAGAATTTCCAAGGCATTAGATATAACATGGAACACAGTGAAGAAAGTCATCATCAAGTGGAGAAAATATGACACAACAGTGACATTACCAAGAACTGGAGCTCCCTCCAAAATTGATGAAAAGACGAGAAGAAAACTGGTCTTGGTGGCTACCAAGAGGCCTACTGCAACATTAAAGGAGCTGCAGGAATATCTGGCAAGTACTGGCTGTGTGGTAGATGTGACAACAATCTCCTGTATTCTTCATATGTCTGGGCTATGGGGTAGAGTGGCAAGACAAAAGCCTTTTCTTACGAAGAAAAACATCCAAGCCAGGCTACATTTTGCAAAAACACATCAGAAGTCTTCTAAAAGCATGTGGGAAAAGGTGTTATGGTCTGATGAAACCAAGGTTGAACTTTTTGGCCATAATTCCAAAAGATATGTTTGGCGCAAAAACAACACTGCACATCACCAAAAGAACACCATAGCCACAGTGAAGCATGGTGGAGGCAGCATCATGCTTTGGGGCTGTTTTTCTTCAGCTGGAACTGTGGCCTTAGTTAAGATAGAGGGAATTATGAACAGTTCCAAATACCAGTCAATATTGGCACAAAACCTTCAGGCTTCTGCTAGAAAGCTGAACATAAAGAGGGACTTCATCTTTCAGCATGACAACAACCCAAAGCATACATCCAAATCAAGAAAGGAATGGCTTCACCAGAAGAAGATTAAAGTTTTGGAATGGCCCAGCCAGAGCCCAGACCTGAATCTGTGGGGTGATCTGAAGAGGGCTGTGCACAGGAGATGCCCTCGCAATCTGACAGATTTGGAGTGTCTTTGCAAAGAAGAGTGGGCAAATCTTGCCAAGTCAAAATGTTATAAATATATATATATATATATATATATATATATATATATATATATATAATGTTGGCAAAAGAGGGGTGCCCAGGACAGAAAATACATTTGGGACACTCCACTCTCTTCCTCCCTTCATTATTTGTTACATTTCCTCTTTGCTCTCCCCCTTCTCTCGCTCTCACTCTTTCCTTCTCTCTCACTCCCCTTCTCTCTTTCTCACTCTCCTGTCTCTCGCTCTCTCTCTCACTCTCCACTCTATTTTCTGCCCCAACCTTTTTCTCTCTCTCTTTCTCTTCCCCTTTTCTCTCTCCTTCTTCCTTCCTATATCTCTTCTCTCTCTCCTCTCTCTCCCCCAACCTTGTCTCTCCCCCACCTTTGTCTTCTCACCCCTCTTCTCTCTCCACTGGTCTTCCCCCCTTGTGTCTCTCCCCCTTCTTTTCTCTTCACCTCTGTCTCCCCACCCCCACTTCTCTCTTTCCCCATTGTCTCTCTCCCCCACCCTCTCCCAATTCTCTCTTTCCCCTTGCCTCTCTCTTCCCCTGTGCCTCTATCCTCCCCCTTGTTTCTCTATTTCCCTCTCTTCCTCCCCCTTTGTCTCTTTCCCCTCTCTTCCCTTCTCTCTGTCTACCCCACTCTTCTACCCCCACCCCCACTTCTCTCTTCTCCTTGTCTATCACCCTCCACCCTTGTCTCTTGCCAAGCCCAGAACAAAAATTAGAACACTCCACTCTCTTCCTCCATTCACTATGTGTCACATTTCTTCTTTGCTCTGCTCCCTTCTCTCTCTCACTCCCCTTCTCTCTTTCTCACTCTCCCGTTTCACTCACTCTCAACTCTTTTCTCTCTCTTTCCCCTTTCTCTCTCTTCCCCTTATCTATTTCCTTCTTCCTTCCTATCTCTTTCTCTCTCTCTCTCCCCCCTCTGTCTTATCTCCCTTCTCACTACCCCTCGCTCCCTCCTCTCTATCTCCCCCATTTCTCTCTCTCCCCCACCCTTGTCTCTCCTTCACCCTTGTCTCCTCACCCCACTACTTTCCCCTCCTGGTTTATTTCCCCCCTCTTCTCTCATCCTTATCTCTCTCTCCCTACCCTTTGCCTCTCTCCCCCTCTTGTCCCTCACACCCTCCTCTCTTCTCTCTATTCCCCTCACCCTTGTTTTCCAACCGAAAATTCTCTCTCCCCCTTTTTATCTCCCCCACCTCTTGTCTCTGCCCCAGCCTCTTGTCCCCACTCCCACTTCTCTCTGCCCTTGTCCCTTTCCCTCCCGCACATCTTTCCCCTCCTTTTCTCTCTCCCTTTCTCCTTGTCTCTTTCTTCACTCTTGTCTCTTTCCCTCCTCCTTGTCTCTATCCCCCATCATCCTATTTCACCCACCCTTGTCTCCCTACCCCCAGTTCTCTCTCCCACTTTTTCTCACTTTCCCATCCCCTTGTCTCCCCACCCACACTTCTCTCTCTCCCTTGTCTCTCTCCCTTTGCCTTGTCTCTCTATCTCTTCCTTGTCTCACTCCCCCCACCCTTGTCTCCCCACCTCCTCTTCTCTCTGCCCTTGTCTCTTTCCCTCCCCCACTTCTTTCCCCTCCTTGTCTCTCTCCCTCCCTACTTTTTCTCACAATACAAAGATCATTGCAGTCCAACATTTCTATCATCCAATTTAATTGTAAAAGTGGTTTTATAGTATAAAGAAAGTATGTTAAAGTGAAACAGAGAGTTATTGTTTTATCCTTTTCTGTCTTGACATGTTACAGGAAGCAGGATGTCACTGAGCCTTAAATGGGCCCTGTCACCCCAATAGGACATTGGTTTTATCTTAAAGAATAATAAAACTGGCTATACATTTTACTAGCCTTTTTATCTTCTGTACATCATACCAGGGAAGGCACATAGATTCTTCTGTTAATGTGCAACTCAATCTGCTAAGTTGATAATGTTGCAAATCACTAAATGACAAAATTGGGCATTTTGACAACCATGTAGACAGACAATCAGTGTTTGGGAGTGTCTCATTTGCATACGTGCAGCACAAACAACACTGAATTTCTCTACAATTGTTAATTTTAGAAGAAAGTGACTTATACAAGGTATATATCCAGTTTGTCATGCTCTTTAAAAATAACCTAAAAAAATATTGATCTTGGTCCCTTTAGAAATGTCTGGACTGTAATAAATTGGGACTTTTATTCCCATTCTTTGAATGTAAATCAGATAAGAAAGAAAGCAGACTCTCCATGAGTCATTGTTTACACTTCCTATAATTTCAATGGTAAGACAATGCCAAGTCAAACATATTTTTTTTGTATCTCCTTTGTGTGGATTTAGTGATAATTGTCTTAAATTATTATAATATATTTTTCTTTTGTTATGTATAAAGCATGTTATTATAATGCATGATAGAAATGTTGGAAAACAATGAACATTTAAGGCTTATTTATCCAAGGCTGTTAAAAGTAATTATTTAATAAGATAAGTATTTAAATGTTCCTTGGTTATTTGCATCATTATAATTAAATGAATAAACAGCAAGAATGCTTTTTATCAAATTTAATTTAAAATTGCTGTCTAAATTAAACTATGGAGTCCCCTTTCTAAAATACTTACTACTTTTATTGATTCTGATCTATAGAAAAACATAGTGCAGATACTGAATATCGTAAAAAAAATAAATTAGCTAGATGTTTTAAATATTCATTTGTCATTAATAATTTTCATATTGAATGATTTAAAAAAATAATACCTAACATTAACCTTACTTACTCATCCTGTCGGTATCAGTTCTCTTAGGTTAATAAAGGGAGGCAGTTTTGTCTAGCAGATACATTTTCAGGCACAAAGTTTTATCCACAAAATTTTCTCTGTTGACTGGAGACTTGCTGTGTTAAAATGACTTCAAGTGATCACATATATAGTTGTGAGCGTATAAGTTGTTGCTAACGCTTGCGGGCTCGCGCAGCTATCCACGGCCATCGCGTAGTGAGGCGCTCCTTGCCAGCAACTGCGACCCTCGCAAACTTTACGTCGCAACACAAACAATTTACGTTGCAACGCAAACAACACGACACACCAACTACGACCTTCGCAAACTTTACCTCGCAACGCAAACCACATACCACACACGTTAACACACATTACGACCTCGCAACACTCGGACGCAACTCGCGAACATTACAACATTCAAAACACAATAAATACACACAGCACATACATAAAAAAGCTTACCTACAGCAAGAGGGAGCATCCAGGACCTGAAAAAAGACACTTACACCTTCATTTCACTCAAAATAAAAGAGTTTAGACACAAAAAAAAAGCGAGAGAAAAAATGGCCGCCAAACAAAACGAAAACGAGGCTACAAACGCAAACAACATATAAGACACGTTAGCACACATTACGACTTCGTAAAAATCGTCCGCAACCCGCGAACATAAAATTTTTAAAAACACAATAAATACACACAACACATACATAAAAGCTTACCTACAGCAAGAAGGAGCATCCAGGACCTCAAAAAAGCAACTTACACCTTCATTTAACTCAAAATAAAAGAGTTTAGACACTAAAAAATTCTCTAAGCGAGAGAAAAAATGGCCGCCGAACAAAACGAAAACGAGGCTACAGCACTCTAAACACGCAAAACACCACAAGAAACTCACAAAACACCACAAAAGACCTATGTATATTCCGCTAAGACGCATACCACACATTACCCGCAATTTTACGCAATGCGGAAGTAAACGACTACGCTAACGGTTTGGTCTCGCGCACGCACAGTATTACACTGCACACATTCAGCACGCTTACACAGCAGTTCCACACCACTACAATTTAAATATAGGATTACAATTAAAGCTGAAAAAAGATGAATATATAATTTCTAATAATTATTTTCTTCACTTTTTATGTAATTGAACATACATTTAAATGTATACTATAATTTATATAATATTATTCTCCTTCAAATGAGTGCACAAGGACATTATAAACAATCAATTACCGGTAACAATTAGGAGATCTAAAAAGGTTGAACTTGATGGACTAAAATTATTTTTTCAACCTCAATTACTATGCATCTATGTAACTATGTACTTATCAGATAGTTTTAGTACAGTATGCAGAGGATTAGTGCTCATAGGAATACAGACCTCCTTATAATAGAGTTTCGCTCACTAACTTTCACCCATTTTCCATCCTATTGTTTGAAACGTATTGACTGTTTAATCATATATCACATTGTCATACAGTTGAACAGCTAAGAGCATTACAATGCTGTGCCATTAGGTCAAATATTTGAAAATAATGAAAACGTTTTAAATAATGTCAGATAACCTGATGTATAGATAAGTTTATCTCTATGCAATCTCGGTGGTTACACCAAAAAAGAGGGATAAAAATACCCTATGCGAAAAAAAATCTAAAGCACAAATATATAAAACACATAGAAAGAACTACTTGTGATTATGAGGCTTATACAAGCTAAACTTCTACTGGCTTCTGTTGTTCACTTAAGTCTAATATGTTTGTTAATCTATCACTTTCTTATAACCAATGCATAGTCTATTCTCACTGTTCTATTATACTCTTTACAGCTGCTTAAAGGGAATATACAGTATTACTACAGTATATTTACTTATTTGATGAGTTTCCAATCCTGTAGGAGTTTCCAATCCTGTTTGGTAAAAGCATTTCTACAAAGATTCTGAACTCAAAACAGGGCCCTCCATTTTTTCAAAGTTTGTTAATATTGTATTTTCCTTGTTCTTATCCCCTGTACAGCGCTACGGAATATGTTGGTGCTCTGCAAATAAAAGTTAATAATAAAAAAAAAGTTATTTATGCTAAAAAAAAGATGTAATTAGAATTTTGACATAATTATTTTCAATACAATTATGCCACAACTTCCTACAGTATTCCTTGACCATGGCATAGCAAATACAATTTGTAAAATAGTGATAACTAACAATAAATAAGCACACACATACATTGGGATTTTAAAGATTTTAAAGTTAATAAGAACAAATGACGAGAGATGCTTGTTCACCCATAAACTCAACTCGAGGGGACCCCGTGCCCCAAGAGTACTGATCCCTCATGAGGAAATCCTGATGCCCCACCTCACTGTAGGCAAACAACTTTTGCCAACCAGCTTTGACAAGGCCGCCATACTGGATATTCTGACGATCAAAAAAAGGCATAACTGCTGTACCAGGGAAGATCAGGGAAGGGTGGGAGAGGAGATGTGAAGGTGATAAAACCTACTGATTTAAGAAGAAAAGAGTAACTG
This sequence comes from Discoglossus pictus, assembly GCA_027410445.1. Lineage (NCBI taxonomy): Eukaryota > Metazoa > Chordata > Amphibia > Anura > Alytidae > Discoglossus > Discoglossus pictus. The sequence continues at coordinate 383,453,410 of CM050165.1, read as the reverse complement.
TTAAATAAAGCTATCACATAACCATCCCTCCCCTTTTAACACCAACCCCTTATATTAACCATTTAACAAATAACCCCCTTGGCAGACAACCAAAACTTCCCATCGTATTACTTGCCCGGTCAAATTCACATTACCTTAACTACGTACATCCATGGGATTCCTTTGTGTTGCCAGCATTTGACTGCTTACAGTCAAAGACTTTCAGTCCTATTAAATGTGAAGCCCGTAGCGGCATCGGCATGCCCGAAAAGGCTACAGGCTTAAAATTTGGCTGCTTTACACAGCTCTTAAATTGAAACATGCCGCGAGTTATGGGGCGTAGACACAAACCAGTAAACCATTCTTGAAACGTTAGATGTGCAGCCTTGAACATGATCAATTAGTCAAATCCGTAGTTACGGGTTAAGATGGAGCCAATTATGTCAAAAAATGGAGGTTAGATTTCAAAGCCTTACGTGCTTCAATCAGACCCGCATTCCTGAAAAAAACAGTAAATATTATATTCAAGTCCATGCAAGTTCCATTATATGTATTAACACATTGATTGCCTGGATTGATATAACACGGAAATTAAACAGAAAACAATGTATTTTATATTGCAGATTTGCGAGCTTGAGAATGTTGTGCTATTAATTTTAATACATAACATCACTTTCCCTTTCATTATACGTACAGTAGTGTGTGTATATTGGCATTTACAGTGCTACGGATAGGACTTTAACCCCCTTGCAGGACCTCTCTAGCACCCGTTGGCTTTTTGGCTCCATTTGCGGGTTACAGGGTTAAACGCCAGTGGATTTGTAGCAATTTAACAGCGATTTTTGAACGTAACAGTTACGGGCTTAAGAGATCAAAGGATTTGCGGCCGCGGAATTCAGATTTTGACATCCTGTAGGGTTTTCCGCCCTTAACCGCCAATTTGTTAGCCGGTTGCTTTACAGGGCCGTAAATCTTGCGGGCTATGTTACAGGCTACGGTTTTACACGTTGAGGGGATTTAATAGGGCTGTTTGAGTTAATCAGGATCCAACTCAGGTGGCAACGTGGTAGGACTGGTCCACATGGGTACTGGAAAGATTGAGAAATATTGTATGAGTTAATATTATAATATTAACAATTGGTTGCTGTGTGTTCCAATATACCTGACATCAGGGTCACTTCAGACATAATTGTCTTTAGTGATTGTATTACATGTTTCTTAACTCTAGTCCTCAGGGGCCACCAACAGTTCACATTTTTTGTATGTTCCTGCTTGAGACGAGCTGAGCTAATCAGAATCTCAGCAGGTGTTTAAACAGAATTAGCGAGCATTAGATTAGCTCACCTGTGCACAAGTAGGGATATACCTAAAATGTGAAAGGTTGTTGGCCCCTGATGGCTGGAGTTGAGGGACATTGTATCACACTGATGAAGATTGGTCTGTATAAGGAGCTTTGTTTTTAATGGCTCATATCAAAATATGTAACCCTGCAACAGTCTGCTGTCTGCAGCTCATGAGTACACATGCTCTGCTGAATCTGCTGTGAGACTGACCGATCTGTGACCATTTCTCAGCAATAGTCATGCTGCTGAGACATGGTCCAAGATAGGCTACCACATGAGTCTGTATCTGCATATGCTGCAGTGGGCACACCCATGCATGTACTCTCTATTGGATGTTAAATCACTCTGGATCTATTTAGGAACTGTTAATCAGAATCAGGGTTAACAGCAGGTATTAGAAAGACATTTTATTCAGCTTATTTATGACATAAATAGGTTTGCTTCCTGGATTTGCATATCAATTGTTTATTCACAATCCCTAGTCCAAACCAGGGAGCTTACATATCTCTTCATATTTGTGCAGCATTTATATTTCATATGTGTAATCCATGTGAGTGTGGTGTACATGTGTGGGCATGTGAGGGTATGATGATGTGTATGATACCCACATTGCATGGTGCAGTTCTCGTGTGAGTCCACCAGGCCTGGAAGTTCCACAACTCCTGCTGGTTCAATCCAGTCCCTCAGTGTCCTCTCCATCTCAGTATAGTTGATGCCACCTGTTGCTCTGGCTTCTCTGGCCTCCTCTGCCATCTTCTTTTTGACTACGCTGTTACTGTACCTGTGCTTGAAAAAACTCAAATCCCTTTTAGCAAAGGCCACCTCAGATATTATTGTAGCAAACTCACACCAAGTCTGTGCCTTCCAGCTAGACCTCACTTCTCCCCTCCATAAATAATACTGTAGCGGGCATGGATTGCAATGAGGAGTGCTCTCATCTCCTCTGGGGTATAATTAGGGTCTCTGTGCGTTGCGGGATCCTCTTGCCCTCCAACCTGTGTCTGGAGATTCTCTCCTCCCTCATCTCTGCCTAGAGACTGTGATCCCCACCACTACCTCCCTCCCTGGGATCAAGCCCCTTATCCTCTGCCTTTTCTTTGTGAGCCTGCATCTATGGGCACAACACTCCCCACTCCTGCTGTCCTACACCTCTCCCTGAGCTGCTATTTCTCCCTCCTCACCCTTCACTGTTACCCCTTCCTCCTCTGCCTCGCTTTTCACTACTCTCCATACCTCTCTTCCTCTCCAACACAAATGTTACTCTACTCTTCTCCTCTCCTCCTCTTCTTCTCTTCTCCTCCTCTCCTTCTTCCCTCTTCTCCCCTCCTACAGAAATAAAAAATAATATAAGGATAACTGAATATAAAATGTGCATGTATTTGAGGTAGAACAAGAATATGTTTATTACGTATTTTATAATATGTGTAGGGGTATGGGGTGTATGGGGGCTGAATGTGTGCTGTGGCCTAAGTCTATGTATAGCTATGTGTAGGTATTAATCTATGTGTTTGAGTTATGTGATATCAGTAATTATGTGTGGTGTAAATTAAGTGTTAATAATTGTTAGAATATAAATCAGCAAAAACATTACAACTCTTTCTCTCTCTCTCTCTCTCACTCTCTCACTCTCTCACTCTCTCACTCTCTCACTCCAACTCCAAGACCTGCATGTGAATTTGCTTAGCTACAAGACAGTCAAATTGTCATGAGCTGCACAAGTTTTTAAAGGCCTTTCCCTCTGAGGTGATTAGCGTGTAAACCTTCCTATTGGTGCATAGGACTGTCAAGAGGTCGCTAATTATGGCCTTGTTAAATTTTTCTGTTTGGCATGTATTCATACCCCCAAAAAGCTTTGAGCGCGGGAAAGGTTTACAAGTTCATCCTTCAGGTCAGCATTTGCGGGCTTAAATCAATAGAATACATATGAACATTTATTTTTTTTAAAACCACAGCACCCAAAATTATGGGTTCAAGGCATTTGCAAGCAGCTAATAGAATACAACCCTTTTTGATGCAAACGCTTTGCCTTGAAATCTCATTAAATAACACTGCTATTTCAATACTCCATATGTATTTGTCTAAAATGTAAATGTGTGATATGAAGTGACTGCAGAATAATAATAACTAATGAGCCATGGAATAAGTAAGATGACCTAGTGACCGTGTGAATACCACTGAATTGTGAGCGGGGATCACGAAACACAAGTGGGTTGAGTACATAGTGACATGGACATTGAGAGTGATTGAGCAAATAGATGAGTAGGATTGGTCTTTGCATGAGGTAAAGGGCATAGAGAGAATGAAATGAGGGTTAACCTGTAACACAACACAAGTAGATCTCTTCAAAAGAAAATGTTCACTGACTTTATGTAAGCTCCCTGCTAGGATTGCTGTGTGATGTCTACATAAGTTTGGTTGGAGGAATATTTGATTAGAGGAAGGTGTGATTGATTGTCTTGCAAAAAGCCACTGTCTGCCTTGCTCCCTTTGTAAACTACTAAACATGTCCGCTAAAATTGTCAAATTGTTTACTAAAACTGTCAAAATAGTTCTTAAAATCCTGCTAAGCTTTTTAATTGAACAATACACAGAAGAGGAGTTCTCTATACCATGACCTAAACCATGACCAAAATCATGGACTCACAATATTTTTTTATAAAATGAAGGTGGCTGTGGAAGTAAAAAAATCAGAAAGAATATGACTGAATGAATGATTGTTTTTGTATATTGGTAAAATAAAGTTTGAATCATGTGGAAGGTGGTGTGGCAAACACATTTCTTGTTCCCCAAACCTAGTTTTGCCCCTCTGCCCCATCCCTCTATGATGATGTTAAAGAAGAGAAGAGATAATTGGAGGAGAGGGGAGGCCCACAGCCTAAATGCGGCATTGTTCTTTAGTCGTGTTTGACTCTCCTTGACCCAATGACCATAGCACACCAGGCACATCTGTCAGCTACTGCCCCTCTGAGATCCATCAATCTTATGTTCATTGCATCAATGACAGCATCTATCGATTTCTGCCTCTGCTGTCCCCTTCTTCGTGTGCCTTCAAATTTTCCAAGCATCAGAGACTTCTATAGAGAATTCTGTCTTCTCATGATATGACCAAAATATTTGATCAAATCTTCCAGTGAATAGTTTGGCTTGATTTCCAGAGACAGTTTTCTCCAACACCACAATTCAAAGGCGTCAATTCTACGTCACTCGTCCTTCTTTATGGTCCAGCTCTCACATCTGTATGTTACTACTTGGAATCAGGGCCGGATAAACCTTTAAAGTCAGTGAACATTAAGGTGCCCCTGGAAGCCTTTAGCGTGCAACATTTTGCATTATGGGTGTGAAATCTATATTTTTATATTTATCTATGTTCAGACGTATATATTATATACTAGAATATTGACCGTCAAAAAATGATTGCAATGAAATTGTAAGTGAGCTCATACTGATTGGTGTATGGTAATCAAATAAATAATACATTAATAAAGGAATATACTTTACCCATTTGGAAGTAAAATATGCAGGAAGAATTGTGTTGAAGAGCTGGCAATCTGTTTTCATCTTGCTGTAGCATACAATGTGTGTTTTCACTGCTGTGGAGCTGCTGTGTAAGTGTCAGCAATGTGAGCAGTGTGTAGTGTAAATAATGTGCGTGCGCGAGGAAAATCCGTTAGGGTAGCTGTGGCCGCATTCAGGAAGTTAGTGTTGTAAAATGGCGGCTAATATGTGGTACGCGGCTGTGGCTGCTTTTGCATCCATGTTGGTGGACCTCGTCCGGCTTTTTGGGAAAGTCTGTATGTGTTTCGTTGTGTTTTGCGTGTTTAGGGTCCTGTAGCCTCGTTTTTTCGGCGGCCATTTTTTCTCTCGCTTAGGGGATTTTCGTGCCTCTAAACTCTGGAATTTGGACTTAAATGGAGGTCTAACTTCACTTGCAGAGGTCCTGGGTGCCCTCCCTTGCTGTGGGTATGTTTTTTATGTATTTTTGTGTGTTTTTATTGTGTTTCTAATGTTTTCAGGTACGCGCAGTTCGGCCGTTAAAGTCATATTTTTGCGAGTCCCGCGTCTCGTATTTGTTTTTCGCAAGTCCGTAAATGTTGCGAGGTCAGCAGTTGCTGGCAAGGAGCGCCTTTTGCGCTCCATGCCAGCAACTGAGGCCCTCGCTACGCGAGCCCACAGCATTAGCAACGACCCGCTTGCTCACAACTATATCATATGTGATACATGTGTATGTATGTATATATATATATATATATATATATAATATATATATATATATGTGTGTGTATATGTGAGCAAATATAGATAGATAGATAGATATACACAGTAACACATTGAAGCAATGAGCGCAAGTTTGGTAGCTGACATACCTGGTGTGCTGCGGTTCATATGGTTACAGCGAGTCGACACAACAACAATATATATATATATATATACATATATATAATTTTTTTTATATATATATATATACAGTATATATGCCGTATATACTCGAGTATAAGCCGAGTTTTTCAGGCCTTTTTTTAAGGATGAAAAGGGCCCCCTCGGCTTATACTCGAGTCACCCTGTGTCTCTTCCCCCCTCTCCCTCTCCTGTGTCTCTTTCCCCCGCTCTACCTCGTGTCTCTTTCCCTACCCCTCCCTTATCATACTCCTTATGCTTCCTCCTCAACCCCCCTCCTCATCCTCAACCCCCTCCTCATCCTTATCCTCAACCTCAAACCCCCTCCTCAACCTCAACCCCACTCCTCATCCTCCCTCAGGGGAGGGAGATGGGGGAAGAGACACAGGGGAGGGACAGGAGGGGAAAGACACAGGGGAGGGAGAGGGGGAAAGATACACAGGAAAGGGAGAGGGGGGAAGAGACACAGGGGAGGGAGGGAGGGAGGGGGAAGAGACACAGGGGCGGGAGAGGGAGAAGAGACACAGAGGAGGGAGGGAGGGGGAGAGACACAGGGGAGGGAGAGGAGGGGAAGAGACACAGGGGCGGGAGAGGGGGAAGAGACACAGATGAGGGAGGGAGAGGGAGAGACACAGGGGAGGGAGAGGAGGGAAAGAGACACAGGGGAGGGAGAGGAGGGGAAGAGACACAGGGGAGGGAGAGGAGCGGAAGAGACACAGGGGAGGGAGAGGGGGAGAGACTCAGGGCCGGGAGAGGGGGGAAGAGACACAGGGAAAAGAGAGGGGGTTCACAAGAAAGGGGCACAGAGGGCACACAAGAGGGGGACACAGAGGGCACAAGAGGGACACAGGGGCAGCACATTTCCCACCCTCAGCTTATACTCGAGTCACTAAGTTTTCCCAGTATCTTGTGGTAAATTAGGTGCCTCAGCTTATACTCGGGTCAGCTTATATATATTTTTTTTTTTTAACAAAATACAATATACATGGTTGCTTTCATTTATTAACCCTTTCTTTAAAATGTGTTGAATCAAAAGGGTTAATGATAAACCTCAATATAATTTGTACTCACCCCTAGTCCAGCATGTTACCTGTGACATTTCTTCCATTCTGAAGCCTAAGTGGAGAGACCTGTGATGCAGATTGTCAGGGGGTGATCTGGTTGGTTTTCTTAACCACAACTGCACAAAAAGTCGGATAATGGTGGTAGTGCTAACACATGTGACTGGGAGGGGATTGAATGTTTACTCACTTAGCCTGGAATCACACACACATTCACTCACACTCATCCTATCATATCTTACACTCAGCCTGTCCTATGACACCCACTAACCCTGTAACATCACACAGACTGTCGCCCCACACTCATACTGTCACATCACACATACACACTCAGCCTGTCACCCCACACTGAGCCTGTCAAATCACACACACCCACTCAACCTGTTACCCCACACTCAGCCTGTCACATCACATACAGTGGCGGAAGAATGTATTTGATCCCCTGCTGATTTTGAACATTTGTCCACTGACGAAGAAATGATCAGTCTATAAAAAAAAAAAAAAAAAACAAGAAAGACGCATGTAAAAAAAGTTATAAACTGATTTGCAGGTCAGTGAGGCAAATAAGTATTTGATCCTCTATCATTCAGCAAGATTTCTGGCTCCCGGGGGGCTTTTATACAGGTAACGAGCTGAGATTAGGAGCATTCTCTTAAAGGGAGTGCTCCTAATCTCAGCTCATTACCTGTATAAAAGACACCTTTCCACAAAAGCAATCAATCGATCAGATTCCAAACTATCCACCATGGCCAAGATTAAAGAGCTATCCAAGGATGTCAGGGACAAGATTGTAGACCTACACAAGGCTGGCATGTGCCACTTATGATTGTGCGCTTTACATATATTCCCACAATATAACTCTTTTATGATTCCATAAAGCACCGGCATGAACAGTGCTTTCTGGAATAGCTGCACATCACACCATCATACACGAAAGCCCCTCTTATATATTGAGAACTCAAGTTATTATAGTCTTTCTATTGAGGTCATCATTACGCAGACAGGATCTCTTGAGCGCTAAAGCCACACGGGTTGCGGTACGATCGAACCCAACCACACAAAAATCCTATCACTACAAGAAACGTCTGACCTCTGATTCCCAACAGGGGTTTTGCCACCAAGTACTAATACAAAGGGGTCAAATACTTATTTCCCTCATTGACCTGCAAATGTATTTATAACTTTTTTGACATACGTTTTTCTTTGTTTTTTTTTTGTTATTCTGTCTCACTGTTAAAATACATCTACCATTAAACTTATAGACTGATAATTTCTTTGTCAGTGGACAAAGTTCAAAATCAGCAGGGGATCAAATAATCCCCCCCCCCCCCACACTGTATACACATTCAGCCTGTCACCCCACACTCATCCTGTCGGCGCCCAGTCTTTTTCAAAGTCTTAAGGGCCTCGCGCTGAGCACCAGAGACTTACAGGCTTTGGCGCTCAGCATGGGCCTAGCAATGAGCCAGCCTTTTTCAAAGCTTTGGCGCTTGTTGCAGCCCCCGTCATTTCAAGTCGTGCGGGCCTGGCGATGAGCGCCTTTTAACATTACATGACCAACATTTCTAACTTACCACAACTAATATATGTGATAGTATGAGAAAAAAGAACCTTACCTTACACCCCAGTCTTCAAGGGCAGCACCAAGCTCCCAGGCCTCCGCCACACCAATCTAACCCCCAAATGGGTTATATATATATTATATTCTATCTATCTATCTATCTATCTATAAAATAATACATCATAATATATTCACTGCATGGCACAACTAAGACTAGTATCCCTTTTTGAAGAGGCTGGAGATCCGTACTGGGACTACCTCATATAAAAAAAATTCAGGATAACCTGGAGCCAGCATCAGATTAGGGAAAATCATTTATGGCATGGGGTCTGTAACCCTTACTCATGACCTCAATTTCAAGTATGTACCCTAGGGACATAGATATATAGCAGGTTTAGAGTCGGCCACCCTTATTATGCTCGAGCAAGTGGATTGCCAACTTTGAGGGATCAACTGCAGATCAGACCCTAGCTATAGGGAATATTAAATCTATATTATGCAAAATTATAACTCAACATGCAAATGTTATTTTTACTGCTGCAGGGATTGAAACTGTAATGAATACCACTGCTTATGATGGGGCAGCATTTAACCCACATAGGAGTGACTTATGGAGCGCTATGCTCATACATTATCCTAACAAAATCTATCTGACTTCTCTCACCAAGTTCCTTTTATGGGAAGATGAGGATCTGGTTGACTACATGCGCACCACCCAACAAAAGTGAGAGGATGAGACAGGATAAGCCTAGGATGCTACCCCTGCTTCCAGATTGCTATTTTCACCTCTATGGTAAATGGGTTTCTATCTAACACAAATAACTCTATTTGACCTTGTAGTAGAATAAGCAGAAATGCCCTGGCCCCAGTTCCACTCCAATGTTATCTTCCACACTCACATTGTACTCACAAAGGAGGAAGAACAGGAGAAGAAAAAGACAGAGGCCCAAAGCGGATTGATCAAGAAACAATTTGCCATTCTGGTGAAGGAAAACAAAGCACCTGCCCCAAGATCCGAGCAGTGCAGGGAGAGGAGGGGGAGGGAGAGAGGGGGAAACAGACACAGGGGTCAGAGTGGGAAGAGTCTCGTAATGAGTGCCAAAGGCTCGCGATGAGCGCCAAAGGTGGCCATTCCCAAGCACAAAACTTGCTGATTGCTGAATGCTCGAGGACTGTAAAGTAGACGAGAGGAGAGGCTCGCGGGGCTTACAATGAGCACAGAAGGTGCTTAGAGGGGGCAAAGCCTCGCATTGTGTGGCAAACAGCATTGCCAGGCTTCAAAAAATGTTTCCTGTCATCTTCGACGGGCAATTTCCTAATATATATATATATATATATATATATATATATATATATATATATATATATATATAATATGTAGAGAATAATATGTAATATAGAAGAACCAGAAGGAGATGACTTACTGGAACCATAAGTTTTGATATATATATATATATATTTTTTTTTTTTATTATTATTTTTTTTACTACCATACCTATCTTCCCTTTATTGTATAGGAGGTAGGTACCTAATCCCTGGTGTCTAGCAGCAGTAGGAGAGAGATCACTACTTGTCCTCACCTCTTGTGTCAGGATAAATCTGGCAGCAGGGTCTTATGCCGATCAGAGCAGTCAGAGCAATCAAGCAGTTAAAGGCACAGGAGGTGAAAAATAGAGGAAAAGATGAACAAATCATATAATCCGGGAGGGGGGTTTGTCCCCTTCATCCCCCCCGGGTTCCTACTGCCCTGCTTGTCAGTGAAGTATTTCCTAGAATTTGGGTATGTGCAAACCTTTAGTGAGATAACGGTACCACTTTGCAAAAGGTAAAATTACACTGGTTTGTAAAATGTTTCAATCAAACCTCAAATTCAACCTTAAATGCCTACTACTACCATGAGAACTAGCTTTTAAGTAGTGCATGAACTATCAATAAAGACAACACCTGTATCCACTCTAGAAGATACTACAACTCACTTCTTCCTTGGTGTCTTTGTCTTTATAAAAGACTTTAAGAGAAAATGGAACTCTCCACACAGAAAAATATTATTCAGGTGATACTTGCCATTCCCACAGCAGTCACAATAGCAGAAAATACTACTGTATTCACAACTTACACTGCACTGCTGCCACTGGCTCTATTTTGCTTCAGTACTCTTGGAATATATACTGTTGTTTCTTGTTTTGTTTTCCACTTACAGTTCAAACTTCATACAGCATTATCCAAGAATATACCTCTATTATCTTGCCTTCTTTTACAACCCGTAGGCACACCCAACTTCCAGGTCCTTGGACCTCTTTGGGGTGTACCATTAAAGAATGGGTTTACCCTAGGCTGTTTTGCTATGGTCTTCATGATTCAATCTTTTCCTAAACACTGGCAAGTTTCCAACATCTTTAAAAAATTCCAAAATGACATACACTCATCAGACTCGGCTTCTGCATCTAACTATTTCCCTATCTCTCTACTTCCCCTGGCTTCAAAACTGCTTGAGCAACTTGTCTACAGTCAGCTTACCCAAATTAATTCCCCTAGTTTCCTACTTGACCAGTTCCAATTCCGGCTATTCGCCTCAAAACGATACAGAGACAGCAACTAATGACTTACTCACCGCCAAGTGAAAGGGACACTTCTCTATTCTAATTCTCCTGGATCACTCTGCTGCTTTGACACAGTCGACCAATCTCTTTTAATCGAAATTCTCAGCTCTCTTGGCAACTGTGACACAGCTCACTCCTGATTTATATCATAATTACAAGATTGAACATTTAGTGTCTCCTTCTCGGCACCTCTTCTTCTCTGACTGTTGGTGTACCCCAAAGTTCAGTCCTATAAGACACAACTAAAATTCTAATGTATTGCGTCATCATATCTTGCCTCGACTTCTGCAACTCACTCTTTGTTGGCCTCCCCATCATACACTCTAATTCATAATGAAAGCATCCTCTAGACCAGACCTTGGCATTTTACGGCCCGCGGGCCGTCCCTATTCTGCCCACAGGCCGGATGGGGCCCACAACCTGTAAATGCCCATGTCTGATCATATATTTCTTTGGACTATGAATACAATGTATCTCTTTGACAATGTTATGGCACACTATGCACAGCGCAGGAGGAGGTGACTGAGCAGAGCTCCCCAGGCTCTGGACTGCCCGGCCTCTGTCAGCCTCTGTCCCGGATCCCATTGCTCAGTGGTTGGGTATCCTTCCCCTGCCGGAACTTCATACATAATGTCACGTGGCCCTGCAGTATGAAGCTCCAGCAGGGGAAGGATACCCAACCGCTGAGCAATGGGATCTGGGACAGGGACAGCAACTCACAAGTAAGAGGAGGGGGCGGGTGAATAGGATGACAAGGGGCCATTGGGGTTTTGCTCCTGAGCAGGGCCTGTTTTTTTTTGGGGGGTGGGTTAATGAATGGTGCTGCTGAGGGGGCCCTGAGGTGAATATGGCTGCTGAGGGGGCCTGGGGTGAATATGGCTGCTAAAGGGCTTGGGGAGTGAATGGTGTGACAAGGGGGGCCTTTTTTGGGAGAGTGAATGATGCTGTTGAGGGGCCCTGGGTATTTTTGGGGGGGAGTGAATATTGCTGTTGAGGGGGCCATATGATGGGGCATTGGGTTTTGGGTGAATATGGCATCTGAAGTGGTTGGGGGTTGAATGGTGCTGCTGAGGGGGCATGGTGCTGTGCAGGGGGGGTGTATATGGCTGCATAGTGGCTTGGGGAGGGGTGAATAGTGTAACAAAGGGTGCTGTTTTTTATAGGGGGTAAATAATGCTGCTGAGGGGGCACCGGGGGTTTTGGGGAGTGAATGGTGCTCCCGAGGGGCCATAGGGGGGTGAATATTGCTGCTAAGGGTGCCCTGGGGGTGAATATGGCTGCTGAGGGGGCCTGGGGGGGGGGGGTGAACATTGCTACTGAGGGGTTGTGGCGGTGAATGGTGCTGAGGAGGGGGGCTGAGGGTGTTGGGGTGAATGGTGCTGCTGAGGGGGCTTGGGGGGTGAATAGTGCTGCTGAGAGGGTTGGAGGGGTGATATTGCTACTGAGGGTGGCTGGAGGTGAATATTGCTGCAAAGGTTTTTGGAGGGGTTAATGGTGTTTGTGTCGGGACCTGGGGGGTGAATATTGCTGCTGAGAGGTTGGAGGGTTGAATGGTGCTGCTGAGGGGGCCTGGGGGTTTGACAATAAACTGTAGTTCACATATATATATATATGTGTGTGTGTACATATATGGCACTGGAGGGTGGCCCTCCACAATAGTCCCAGTTTCTCATGTGGCACCTTTGGCAAATTAATTGCCCACCCCTGCGCCAGACTCATATATGATACTCAACGCTCAGTGTCTGCAGCACCTGTCTGACTGCCACTCCACTGGTTTCCCCTAGCCTCCAGAATAACATTTTAAATCATGACCCAAACTTATAAAGCTCTCAAAATTAGTGCACCCCTTTATATCTCTGCTCTTGTCTCAAAATATGCACCCGCCTTCTTTACTCTGACCTGACCTTTTTCTGTCCTGCTCTCTTATCACCTCCTCTCACTTTCACCTTCAGAACTTTTCTACCCCTATTCTTCAAAGCCTTTGAAAACTCACTAAAACTTATCTGTTCAAAGAAGCTTATCACCTTCAGCCTTAATACGCATAACACGTCTATTAGAGAGTTTTCAATCTTCTAAGGTGCTTTAGGGCAAGCAGTATGCATGTATGATTTTAATCTCAAAGATAGGACACTCCATTTTTTCGCAATGTGTTATAATTATTTTTGACATCTATTTGACATCTGTAGAGCACTACAGAATATGTTGGCGCTTTACAAATAAAAGATAATAATAATAACATGTCTGGTTAACTCCAGTTTTGAGACAGCTTCTTCTATGAGCTCAACTCACTTGCCAGACAGAGTATCATACTTAAAATTAATTTGATGCAGAAATATACATTAATTTGTTTTTTTACATGAGACCCCAGTGCCAAATTCTAGCTAATCACTGATATTTGCAGATTACCAAATATTTTTTTAATATAGCATACATAAACAAAAGCTTAGAAGAGGAGCGACAAGATAAATTGGAAATTACCCAGTTGTGAATTGTAATTGTAAGATCCCTACAAACTATTTAACGAATATTGGACCCTCAGCACCATTAAAATACTTGGTAGATGTAAATGTTATTTAAAAAGTGAAGGATTGTTTTTACAGCTACTTCACATTAAACATTAAAAGTTTAAATTCAAACAAAAGGTGTCAAAAAATAAATGTCAACAAACAGAGGTACACCATCACAATTGATATCAATACTGTTTTATTAAAATGTAGAGTACAATTGCACCATATCTAAAAACATATTTCTTCCCAAACCAAACCTAATAAAACCAGTGCAAACCAGCGAGGCGCAGCGAGGCGAGCCGTTAAACCGTACCACATTGCCGATCGTACGACTTTGCGATCGCCCGGCGAGCCGTTAAATCTTAGCACTTTGGCAATGAGCCTGCAGGCGCTCATTGGAGGCGAGCCTTGCATAGCGAGGCGAGCCGTTAAACCGTAGCACTTAGAAAAAAAATACGAGGTGAAAAAAATTACGAGATAAGCGGCGGAACGAAAACAGTAAAAAAAAACACCAAATACACACTAAAAAATAAAACAAAGGTCACTTACAGCATGGGGAACCAGGCAGGACGTCTGGAAGTGAGTTGGAACTGCAATTTACATCGATTTATATATATATATGTCGTGATTACCTGTGTGAAACAATTGTTAATAACATTCATAATTTACATTAATTAATTAGGAACACATTGATTCATTAATTATTAATGTACATTAATTTAAGAATTATTTTGTGATATATCATGATTACCTGTGTGAAACAATTGTTAATAACATTCATAATGTACATTAATTAATTAATGATTAATATAAAAATTAATTAAGAATGTGAATAAAAAAAGCAACAGATTTATTAATTAATTATTAATGTACATTAATTTAAGAATTATTTTGGTATATATCGTGATTACCTGTGGGAAAGAATTGTAAATAACATTCATAATGTATCATTAATAATCATTAATATTACAAAAGGTTAACGTTTAAGAATGTGCATAAAAAAAGGAACACGTTGATTAGTTAATTATTAAAGTATGTACATTATTTAAATAATTCAGTTCTTATATATTTTGTATAAAATAAACCAAAAAAAAATTTTAAAACCTATATACTTATGCTTACATGTTGATGTTAGATTTAGTCACACATTACTTTAATATTAATGAACATTAATTGATTCTTAGTTCATTAGTAATGTACATTATTTTAAGAATTCAGTTGTAACATACTCATTTTAAAATACCACTCAAAAAAAATAAAGGGAACATGCTTATGTCTTATGACGTTATATTTAGTCAGACATTAATTTAAGATTAATACAGATTAACTGATTCTTATTTAAAGACTAACAGTAATATTGAGTGTATGTTTATAATCTATGCTTTCATATGTGTGTTCATGCTGATTGATTGATATATTTATTTCATGTTTTTAATATATGCAAAAATAGGTATGTTAAGCCTCATTGATTAATACAGATGAAGTAACATATTATACATTAATTTTACTATTTTGTATAATTGCAGTGAACTCTAGCTGAATGACCAGAGATAGCGAGGTTTGCACACATTGAACATCATAAAGATCATTTGGACAGGTACAGAATTTTAATTATCTTACTACGGCAAGATATTAAAAAATATGATTTTAGCTTTTTAATGTAGCCAAATATATGTCTGTTGATGTTCATTTAATGATATCCATGAAGCAAAAGTTTAAAAATATTATCTATTTGATTTTACAGTTTATTTGGATCTGCAAGGGAATAAACAGACAGTGTGACGTTTGCAGCCTTTGAACAACATCCACATCATCCTCACAGGTATAACATTTAATTTTGTAGTGATGCATAGAAAAAGGCTATATATTATATATTTAGTCAAAACTTGAAAAAAGTTGAAAAGACAATACTAATTAATAATAATATTTAAAGAAAATAAGAAGCTTCCAAAAAAAAAAAGGGATGGTATGCTGTGAATTCAATCAAGAAGGAATGTCATTGAAGAATTAATAATATAAAGATAGATATGTGCAGCTATTTCCAATTTCATATATGTCAATAAAATACTTAGAAAAATGGTTTCATTTGTTTCAGACTGAAGTGCAACAATTGAAAATGTTTTATTAGTTTATTCATCTACTTTAATCGAACAGTACAAAAAGGAAAAAAAATGTATACAAAACAAAGAACAAACAATAATTACATCTCTATTTACAATTACAGATTAAAATGGCAGAGAATGGAGAAGACAAAATTGAATGCAAAAGAAGATTGGCAAGGGAAAGGAAGCAAAGGTGGAGAGATGCTCAGAAACCGGAAACTTCACAACGCTTGCAAGAAGATCGACAGAGACTTTTAAATAAAAGAAAGATGAGTAAGAAAGCCGCAAGTGAATGTGTTGGGGCTTCCAAGAAACGTAAAAGTAAACAAAAACATCTCTGTGAACCATTGTCCAATGATTCTAATTTGCATAATGATTTAAATGTAGACACACAAGAAAAAAATGTACATATAGAATGTGGGTCTGATATCTATGTTGAAGAAATGCATGATAATGTGTTTACTACTGCAGTACAAGTAGATACTCATTATTGTGGGTTACTGAATGTGGTTTGTCAGTTTTGTGGGGCCTATCATTTTATAAAGGAAAGACCTACTGACGGAAATTTAATTAGTTGCAGTCAGAAAGGAAAGGTGAAATTTCCAATAAGACACCCATTTCCATATTATTTAGAATGCATTATGAGTGATCCAACATTTCCAAATTATAGTAATTTCAAACAAAACATAAGGTCTTATAACAGTGCAATTTCATTTGCTTCAATGGGTGCAACATTAGCAGAAAATGTACCAGGACATGGTCCTTATTGTTTCAGAGTTCAAGGTCAAATATACCACCGAACTTCACATTTACACCCACAAGAAGTACAGCAAGGGAAATTTGCACAGTTATATGTCTTAGATACGATGGAAGCTGTGGAACAAAGAATGACACTCACAGAGAATAGACAGTGTTTGCGCATAGTCTTTGAACAGCTGGAAAAAATTATGCAAAAAAACCCATAAAGTCAAGCATACAAACAATTAGCACAGCTTGAAAAAGAACAACAGGAACATGCTGAAAGACATCAATTGCCTACACCAAGAGTCAATATGGTGTTAAAAAGAGATCGCAACACTGATCAAAGAAGATATAATTTACCTACTGTAAATGAGGTTGCCATGGTGTTTAAAAATGAAGATGGTGAACCACCTTTTCAGCAGGATATTAGAATATATCCAGGCAATGAAGAACAACCATTTATCAACATCAATATATTAAGCTGTAATTTAGATCCAATGACATATCCCATTTTCTTTCCAAATGGGGAACCAGGATGGGAACCAAAATTACAATTGGAAAGTTATCCCAATACTAAACTTTATATTAGATCTAATATTTCCATGCTGAAATATAAAGTGGCACAAACTGCTATCCGTGATTGTTTTAATCCAATTTTACATGGAGGAAAACTCACTCAACAATGGATTATTCCATCGTATCTATTCATATTCCATCGTATCTATTCATATTTACAAGTTGAAGCCAATAATCTAAATTTCATTAAATATCAACAAGTGAGTAGAACAGTATTGTGGATTAATGGATTATGTGGCAGATTTAGCTTCCAACAGAGACATTCCAGCTGGAAGAGCAATTATTTTGCCATCCTCTTTCCAAGGATCTCCTCGCAATATGCGAGAAAGGTATAAGGATGCCATGGCTATTGTTACAAAATTTGGAAAACCAGATTTATTTATTACATTCACGTGTAATCCACAATGGCCAGAGATCAAGGACAATTTGAATCTGGGACAAACTACTTCTGACCGACCAGATTTAGTGGCAAGAGTATTCAAAATCAAACTCAATTCATTAATACATGATATCACTAAAGCACACTTATTTGGACAATGTGTGGCTTTTGTTAACACCATTGAATTTCAAAAAAGAGGATTGCCACATGCTCACATACTTTTAATACTGCAGGAAAAAGACAAGTTGAACACTGCAGAGAGAGTGGATTCAGTAATTTCTGCACAATTGCCAGACCAAGAAAAATATACAAAACTTTGGGAGATTGTTACACATAGAATGATTCATGGCCCATGTGGAGAGATGAATCCTAATTCACCATGTATGGAAAATAAAAAATGTACGAAAGAATTTCCAAAACAATTTCAAATGCAAAATTATGCAAATTGTGATGGATATCCTTTGTATAAAAGAACACAAGGACAAACAGCTATTATCCGTGGCCAAAAGGTTGATAATAGATTTGTCGTTCCATACAATCCACATTTGCTCATCAAGTTCAATGCACACATCAATGTGAAAGCTTGCACTTCGATTAAATCAATTAAGTATGTGTATAAATATATATACAAAGGATATGATGCAGCAACTATTGTTGTACAAGGTGCTGGAAATGAAAACGAAAATCCAATTTTACATGATGAACTATCAAATTATTTAGATGCTCGGTATGTGAGTGCTCCTGAAGCAATGTGGCGCCTTTTGAAATTTGAGATGCATGATCGGTCACATGCTATCTATCGTTTAGCTGTACATTTGCCTCAAAGTCAGTTGGTTTGCTTTACTCAAGGAAATGAAAGAACTGCATTATATCAAAGTGAAGACAGAGATACCACACTTACTGCGTGGTTTAAATTAAACTGTCAGGATACGCAGGCCAGACATTTTTTATACATAGAGATACCATATCACTATGTATTTGTAAATGGTCTATGGCGACAACGAAGAAGAGATACACATAAAATCATACCACGCATTTATACCGTCAGTCCAAGGGACATTGAACGTTTCAGCTTAAGATTACTTCTACTCTATGTTCCCGGTGCACAGAGTTTTCAGCATTTACGTACAGTGAATGACATAGTTTATGATACATTCCTATTAGCTGCAAGACATCAAAATTTCATAGCTGATGATACAGAATGGGAGAGGTGTCTGGAAGAAGCAGCACTATGTCAAATGCCTAAGCAAATGAGACAACAATTTGCATTCATTTGTATATTTTGCAATGTATCTGATGCTTTCACTTTGTGGGAAAAATTTTAATTAAACATGTCAGAAGATTTCTTGAAACGTTACAGAGAACCAATAGCTCTGTTAAAAACATTGATGGAAATCCAAGAAATATTGTTGGCTCATGGATTAAATTGTGCAAGTTTTAATTTACCAGATCCAGGACTTATAGATGACATAAATTTTGATGATTATGACACTGAGCTTCAAAAACAAAAAACTCAAGAAAAACTGGCAACTTTAAATAATTTACAGTTAGAAGCATTTCATGCCATCACAAATGCTACAGATGATGAAATGGTCAAAGAACGGTATTTCTATCTAGACAGACCAGGTGGATCTGGAAAAACTTATCTGTACAATTGTTTGATGAGTTATATTCGATCACAGGGTCAGATAGCTATGCCATTTGCAACAACTGGAATTGCTGCACTTTTGTTAGATGGTGGTAGAACTGTGCATAGTGGATTTAAGTTGCCAGTTCCCATTTTGGAAACATCAGTGTCAGATATTCGACTCAATTCCATACAAGCAAAAAAATTTAAACTAACTAAACTAATTATCATAGACGAGGCAACAATGATGTCATGCACTGCAATGTATTGACAGATTCTTAAAAGAAGTGATGGATAATAGGTTGCCATTTGGTGGAAAGGTGATGCTTTTAGGAGGCGATTTTAGGCAAACATTACCTGTTGTGCACACGGAAATAGAACAGAGATCATTGAAACATGTATCAAGACCAGTAAACTGTGGCAAATATTTACACATCTCAAATTAGAATTAAATATGAGATCTGAAGGCCAAAATGAATTCAATGACTGGCTCATTAAAATCGGAGATGGAAAACATCCAGAAATACAGCATTTACCAAATGATACCATTGAAATTCCATCAGAAATGGTTTGCAATGAATCACTCATATCAGCCATATTTCTAAACACTCTTATTAATGAGGATTACACAGACATTGCAAACAAAGTGATATTAACATCAAAAAATATCGATGCCTTGAATGTAAATAACGAAATTTTAAAATACATCAATGCACCACAAAATAATTATTACAGCGCAAATTCTATTCTGTCAGATGATAAAGACAGTGAATCGAATTTTAGTATGGAATTTATTAATTCGTTAACACCATCTGGAATGCCCCCACATATTTTACAATTGAAAAAAGGCGCAATTGTTATGTTATTGCGAAATATGAATCCAAAAAAGGACTTTGTAATGGGACCCGATTAATTGTGCATGAGTTAAAAGATCATTTTATACATGCAGAAATTATAACTGGTACCCATAAAGGTGAAAGCGTTTTTATACCAAGAATTGATTTAGCTCCAAGTGAGAGTGGTTTGCCCTTTGTCCTTCAACGGAGACAATTTCCAGTTATCATGGCATTTGCTATGACCATCAATAAATCCCAAGGACAAACTTTTAAGTCAGTTGGGATTTTTTTTAAAGGAACCAGTTTTTGCACATGGAAAACTCTATGTGGCTTTTTTAAGGTGCACTAATCCAAAAGAAATTAAAGTGCATGTTGAAGAAAACGAAACTCAAGGTCATTTATTGGACGATGGATGTGTTTACACCAAAAACATTGTCTACTATGAGGTGTTGGAAAGATAGAGGACAATGGTTTCATTTTAATGCCAACATTTTATGGGACTCAATATGATTACACAAAAACAATATTTCACGTAAAACATCTAAAGAATGGACAAAAAAACATAGAGAACAGTGGTTTGACTTCCAGTAGTAAATTAAAGTACTCTGGGACTCTTTAAATAGGGGACCACTATTTCACTTATGAAAATATGTGTGATATCTGCAGAATGGACTAAATGAAAAAAACATTTTTTTTTTTTAAAAACAACAGTAAAATATCCTTAAACAGATTGGAATGGGTTCAAAGTTTTATATTTACATGATTGGCCCCACAAAACAATTCACTGATTTTTTCATAATTTACAAGAGTTAAATGTTATTGTTTGAAGTTACAATTTCAGATGTTAAATATGTGTTTTTGGAATGTTTAAAAAAGTTTGGTAAATATATATGTGGTATAGTCAAATATGTATTGTTAGTATATAGTTGAGGTATTTAATAATATTTGGAAATGTATTATTTAAAGACAAAGTATTGATTCAGGGAGAAATCCGATCGCCAGTTAATGGGGTCAGGAAGGAATTAATTTTTTTCCCTCTTTGATACAATTGGACAAGTTTAAATAGGGGGGTTTTATTGTTTGCCTTCCTCTGGATTCAATGCTAATTTAGTTTAACAAGAGTTTAACAAATATGTTACAAATTATAAAAAGCATGTTATTGTTAATTTTTTTTACTTACTCTAAGTTAATAAAGTCCGCAGTTACTCAGTTATAAATATGTATTGAAAAGTGTTAGTATTGTTAACAAAATGTTGAACTAATGTTTCATATACAAGTTGCATGTTACAAAGTTTAATGTTTGGGAAATATAAGTTGAAAGTTAAAAAAATAAAAAGTTAAAAAATATTATGTGTTTTTTTTTTAGAAAAAAAATAAGGGACAAATGTAGGTGACTCATTTTGTGTTGCAAACAAATTTCACAACATTTAAATTTTATTGACCGTAATTTTTTGACGGGCAAGTCGCTAGTTACATATAAAAATTAAATGCTATCACATATATAGTAGTAATTGTGTGATTGTTGGTAACACAATGTTACAATTGTGGGGCTCATAAAGCGAGGTGAGCAGTCAACAGCAAGTTTTGCGATGCAAGCCGTTACGGGCTGCAACTACGAGGCCCGCAGGACTCATCGCCAGCGGCTCAGGACTAAGGCTGCAATGAGTGCCTTTGGCGCTCATTGCAGGGGTTGGAGATAAGCGCCACAGGAGCTCCTCCCGAGACACGCGGGACTTAGCTGCAATGAGCTCCAAAGGCGCTCATTGCAGGGTTGATGAGCGCAACAGGCACTCATCCCAAGACACGCTGGGGCCCTGGACTTAACAACGGAAAATTACAGCCTGTAGGACTTTGGACGAGAAAGAACGTAGATGGACTGCGGGGCTCCCAAAACTACGACTTTAACGGCCGAACCACCAAACTGGAAAGACCTGCAAAAACACACGTATATGCCTCAAATTAACTTACCAACTCACAGACAGCACAGTTGGAGAGCCAGGGAGCCTGTGAGTGAGGTTGCAAGTTAATTTGAGGCATATTTGCTGCTTTTCACGCTCGAAAATCGTTTAACCGAGAAGATAAATGGCTGCAGAAAAAATATAAAGACATTGAAAATGAGGCAGAAGGACCTAAGTATGAACCCTAAGCAGTAAGACTAAACGCAAACCAGTAACACTTAATACAAGTCAGTAACATTGAACCCAAGGCAGTAACAATCATCATGAGGCCCCTAAACTACACAGGGGGACAGGCTTGTATTGATCGCCAAAGGTGATCATTGCAAAGCAGGAAAGTTGTGGCTCGCAATAAGCGCCAAACAGGCTCAGCGCTTGGCTTCACGGTGAGCACCAAAGGTGCTCAGAGGGGCCATAGCCTCGAATTTTGTGGCAATGTGGCAAACAGCATTGCCAGGCTTCAAATTTTATTGCCATCCTTTTTAACGGGCAAGTCGCTAGTATTGTTTATATAAAAAAAAAACATTTTGTCCATTGTTGATAGCATACTGTAAATACATGACTACAGTGGCACTCTATGCTATCAGTTATAGCGCTCCCCTTAATTAATGTACAGAAAAGGTAAATGTGTTTATATATATATATATATATATATATATATATATTATATATATATATATATATATATATATATATATATATAAATATTTTATTTACCTTTTTATACTAATATATTCCCCTATACTGCCTATATAGATGATTCTAACAATGGTATGTTATGGTATTCATGAGAATATATAAGAAAAAATTATCATGGCTTATAGGGCAAAAAGCACTGTTAGAAAATTGAAAGGAAAAAGGATAAAGAGGCAGGCAAGTATAAACTTGTTCATGTAGTTCCAGAGATGCAGAGCAAATTAATCATTGAATGTTGGTTGTGTTTTCCAAACTTGGTAGTACAACTTCCAAGATGGATATGCAATTGGGTAGAAGCGTTGTGGGTTCAAGAAGCAAATATTTCCACACATGACATGCTCTAAACTCTTAAATTTAGAAATGGAGCAGAATGTATTCAGAACTTGGGTAAATAATCCCTGTCCTTGATGTCCCCATGCTGCTCCATTATAATTCTGAACAAAGTCTTCCATACTGATCCAACTGAAATTGTGACCTTGAGATAGACCAAAAACACCATTACTAGAATACTGAGAAGACTGAGCTGCCAAAAAGTTGTCATATGGGATTGGCCGAATTGAGATGATGTCTGTGTCCATATAAATACCACCATATTTCCAAATGAGGGCCAACCTGCAGCCATCTGAGCTGACATGGATCCAATGTCTTTCCAGTTTCGGGTTAACCTACAAATGTAAAAACAGTTAGTGCTGGAGGTAAAAAGAAAAAGGGGAAATAGGAAATTTGAAAAGTTTTTTAATTGTTAAAGAAGTCTAAAAATCTTGGTGCAAATATATGATTGTGTCCATTTGGTACAGCTAAAATTCATGTTTGTATCTGTCATATATAAACAAAGGTCTGATTTGTACTGGTGGCTATTATACTTTCTGGAAAACCTGTTTTCACTTAAAGAGTAAGTATGACCTAAAGACAGGTTATTATTATTATTATTATCTTTATTTATATCGTGCCAACATATTCCGTAGCGCTGTACAGGGGTTGAGTACATAGCAGAAAACAAATTAAACACCTTGTAAAGAATGGAGGGCCCTGTTTTTGAGCATAAAATCAAATGTACATAGAGCTTGTTTCCAAGGCCTGACACAAGATTGAAAACTCGCAAACTTACAATCTAAGGGTTTAGGTGTGATACAAGAGGGTGACAAATACAATTGAAAGCAATTGGTTCATTAAAGTGGAGGGGTCTGTGTGTTGTACTGTAGATTGTGGGTGTGAGTGTTATTAAGCTGTGGAATGTTCAGTTGTACATGTTAAGGCTGAAGATGATAAGATTTTTTAAACAGGTGTGTTTTTAATAATTTCTTAAAGGTTTTGAGGCAGGAAGATAATCTAATAGAGCGGGGCAAGGAGTTCCAAATGGATGGGGAAGCACGAGAAAAGTCTTGAAGACGGGAGTGAGAGGAGGTGATGAGAGAGGAGGAAAGAAGAAGGTCGTTAGCAGAACGAAGGGGCCGGTTGGGAGAGTATTTTGAAACAAGAGCAGAGATATAAGGGGGTGCACTGTTGTTGAGGGCTTTATGTGTTAGGGTCATGATTTTAAATTTGATTCGGGAAGCTATGGGAAGCCAGTGGAGTGATTGACAGAGAGGGGCTGCAGACACTGATCGTTTGGTATTGAAGATTAGTCTAGCGGAGGCGTTCATTATGGATTGGAGGGGAGACAGACGAGAGATGGGGAGGCCAGCAAGGAGGGAATTGCAGTAGTCGAGTCGAGAGATGATGAGAGAGTGAATTAGAATTTTAGCTGTGTCTTCTGTAAGATAATGACGAATTTTGGAGATGTTTTTTAGGTTGCTCCTATATGAAAGGTTTCTCTTTGAGAAGCTGAAATATATATGTAAAAGTCCTAACACTTGCTTGGCTTAGATACCTTTGTATATTAGATGATGTGAGTTCCTGGGAACAAAAAACATCAGTGTGCTGATCACGGGTTACAAATGTGAGTGTCACTTGACATTTTGATCCAAACAGCTCACAGAGCTCGCTAAAGTCCAAATATTTATATTCTGCATTTAAAATATCGTATTTTAACTATTGAATTTTATTTTTTTTATTTTAAGATAAATAAAAGAGCTATAGTATAGGAAATGACATTAGATATAGACAGTTTGGCATTGTTTTCACCTCTTCTGTCCATATAATATTTTAGAAACAGATGGGCAGTGGGTCACGTAGATGTGTGAACTGCAACATATTGCATTTTTGTTCCATTAGCTTTAATCTAAATAAGATAAGAAAATACAATTAAAATGGTCTCTGCCCTTTAAAGAACTACTTTTTCATTTATATTTTTTATAATATACTCTTTGGAAAAGCTTCACTTAAAAATAGTCAACATGCTTTAAGAATTAAAAAAATAATAATTCAGCCTTCAATTAATTGTGTTTATGCAAATAAACCGTGGAGGAATCTACCAGTTTAGTTTGCAGTGGCCGGCTTCCTGAGGTGGAAGGAAACTTTTAAATGGAAAGAGAAAGCTCTGTCTGCACAGTAGGAAGGTGAAAGTAACTACTGCCAGTGCTCTTCTAAGCACTAATGCAAAGCTCATTAGTTTACAAATACACGGGACGGTGTAAAAGCCGGAACGGAACGGAACAGGCCGGAACAGGCCATTTCAAAAAGAAATCAATGACAATATCACTGGGATGTGTTAGATATTATTGAGAACAATATTTAAGAACCAAAATAAATTCAATATAATACTTTTTTAACCCTTTAAAAACCCCAAAATCAAACGGAACAGGCAAAAACAGGCCGGAACGCACACTTTATGAAGGGAATCCATGCTAAAATCATTGGGATGTGTTAAATATATTTGAGAACTATATTTAAGAGCTAACCCCAATCTAATAGTATGCTTTGTTAACCCTTTAACATGCCAGAATACAATATTTTAAAAAAATGACCCAGAACGGCGGCTTTCCAGATGGTCAAAAATACCAAACTCACCAAATACACATAACTAGGTGGGATTCATGTAATAACCTTCATAAATTCCACAGAAAATAATTTCAAGTACCTGTTCTGGGCCAAAATACAATATTTCACAAAATGACCCGGAACGGCGACTTTTTAGAGGGTGAAAAATACCAAATTCACCAAATACACAGAACTAGGTGGGATTCATGTAATAACCTTCATAAATTCCACAGAAACTTATTTCAAGTACCCATTCCGGGCCAAAATTCTATATTTCGCAAAATGACCCGGAACGGCGACTTTTCAGAGGGTGAAAAATACCAAACTCACCAAATACACATAACTAGGTGGGATTCATGTAATAACCTTCATAAATTCCACAGAAAATAATTTCAAGTACCTGTTCCGGGCCAAAATACAATATTTCGCAAAATGACCCGGAACGGCGACTTTTTAGAGAGTGAAAAATACCAAATTCACCAAATACACATAACTAGGTGGGATTCGTGTAATAACCATCATAAATTCCACAGAAAATAATTTCAAGTACCTGTTCCGGGCAAAAATACAATATTTCGCAAAATGACCCGGAACGGCGACTTTCCAACTCACAGACAGCACAGTTGGAGAGCCAGGGAGCCTGTGAGTGAGGTTGCAAGTTAATTTGAGGCATATTTGCTGCTTTTCACGCTCGAAAATCGTTTAACCGAGAAGATAAATGGCTGCAGAAAAAATATAAAGACATTGAAAATGAGGCAGAAGGACCTAAGTATGAACCCTAAGCAGTAAGACTAAACGCAAACCAGTAACACTTAATACAAGTCAGTAACATTGAACCCAAGGCAGTAACAATCATCATGAGGCCCCTAAACTACACAGGGGGACAGGCTTGTATTGATCGCCAAAGGTGATCATTGCAAAGCAGGAAAGTTGTGGCTCGCAATAAGCGCCAAACAGGCTCAGCGCTTGGCTTCACGGTGAGCACCAAAGGTGCTCAGAGGGGCCATAGCCTCGAATTTTGTGGCAATGTGGCAAACAGCATTGCCAGGCTTCAAATTTTATTGCCATCCTTTTTAACGGGCAAGTCGCTAGTATTGTTTATATAAAAAAAAAACATTTTGTCCATTGTTGATAGCATACTGTAAATACATGACTACAGTGGCACTCTATGCTATCAGTTATAGCGCTCCCCTTAATTAATGTACAGAAAAGGTAAATGTGTTTATATATATATATATATATATATATATATATATATTATATATATATATATATATATATATATATATATATATATATATATAAATATTTTATTTACCTTTTTATACTAATATATTCCCCTATACTGCCTATATAGATGATTCTAACAATGGTATGTTATGGTATTCATGAGAATATATAAGAAAAAATTATCATGGCTTATAGGGCAAAAAGCACTGTTAGAAAATTGAAAGGAAAAAGGATAAAGAGGCAGGCAAGTATAAACTTGTTCATGTAGTTCCAGAGATGCAGAGCAAATTAATCATTGAATGTTGGTTGTGTTTTCCAAACTTGGTAGTACAACTTCCAAGATGGATATGCAATTGGGTAGAAGCGTTGTGGGTTCAAGAAGCAAATATTTCCACACATGACATGCTCTAAACTCTTAAATTTAGAAATGGAGCAGAATGTATTCAGAACTTGGGTAAATAATCCCTGTCCTTGATGTCCCCATGCTGCTCCATTATAATTCTGAACAAAGTCTTCCATACTGATCCAACTGAAATTGTGACCTTGAGATAGACCAAAAACACCATTACTAGAATACTGAGAAGACTGAGCTGCCAAAAAGTTGTCATATGGGATTGGCCGAATTGAGATGATGTCTGTGTCCATATAAATACCACCATATTTCCAAATGAGGGCCAACCTGCAGCCATCTGAGCTGACATGGATCCAATGTCTTTCCAGTTTCGGGTTAACCTACAAATGTAAAAACAGTTAGTGCTGGAGGTAAAAAGAAAAAGGGGAAATAGGAAATTTGAAAAGTTTTTTAATTGTTAAAGAAGTCTAAAAATCTTGGTGCAAATATATGATTGTGTCCATTTGGTACAGCTAAAATTCATGTTTGTATCTGTCATATATAAACAAAGGTCTGATTTGTACTGGTGGCTATTATACTTTCTGGAAAACCTGTTTTCACTTAAAGAGTAAGTATGACCTAAAGACAGGTTATTATTATTATTATTATCTTTATTTATATCGTGCCAACATATTCCGTAGCGCTGTACAGGGGTTGAGTACATAGCAGAAAACAAATTAAACACCTTGTAAAGAATGGAGGGCCCTGTTTTTGAGCATAAAATCAAATGTACATAGAGCTTGTTTCCAAGGCCTGACACAAGATTGAAAACTCGCAAACTTACAATCTAAGGGTTTAGGTGTGATACAAGAGGGTGACAAATACAATTGAAAGCAATTGGTTCATTAAAGTGGAGGGGTCTGTGTGTTGTACTGTAGATTGTGGGTGTGAGTGTTATTAAGCTGTGGAATGTTCAGTTGTACATGTTAAGGCTGAAGATGATAAGATTTTTTAAACAGGTGTGTTTTTAATAATTTCTTAAAGGTTTTGAGGCAGGAAGATAATCTAATAGAGCGGGGCAAGGAGTTCCAAATGGATGGGGAAGCACGAGAAAAGTCTTGAAGACGGGAGTGAGAGGAGGTGATGAGAGAGGAGGAAAGAAGAAGGTCGTTAGCAGAACGAAGGGGCCGGTTGGGAGAGTATTTTGAAACAAGAGCAGAGATATAAGGGGGTGCACTGTTGTTGAGGGCTTTATGTGTTAGGGTCATGATTTTAAATTTGATTCGGGAAGCTATGGGAAGCCAGTGGAGTGATTGACAGAGAGGGGCTGCAGACACTGATCGTTTGGTATTGAAGATTAGTCTAGCGGAGGCGTTCATTATGGATTGGAGGGGAGACAGACGAGAGATGGGGAGGCCAGCAAGGAGGGAATTGCAGTAGTCGAGTCGAGAGATGATGAGAGAGTGAATTAGAATTTTAGCTGTGTCTTCTGTAAGATAATGACGAATTTTGGAGATGTTTTTTAGGTTGCTCCTATATGAAAGGTTTCTCTTTGAGAAGCTGAAATATATATGTAAAAGTCCTAACACTTGCTTGGCTTAGATACCTTTGTATATTAGATGATGTGAGTTCCTGGGAACAAAAAACATCAGTGTGCTGATCACGGGTTACAAATGTGAGTGTCACTTGACATTTTGATCCAAACAGCTCACAGAGCTCGCTAAAGTCCAAATATTTATATTCTGCATTTAAAATATCGTATTTTAACTATTGAATTTTATTTTTTTTATTTTAAGATAAATAAAAGAGCTATAGTATAGGAAATGACATTAGATATAGACAGTTTGGCATTGTTTTCACCTCTTCTGTCCATATAATATTTTAGAAACAGATGGGCAGTGGGTCACGTAGATGTGTGAACTGCAACATATTGCATTTTTGTTCCATTAGCTTTAATCTAAATAAGATAAGAAAATACAATTAAAATGGTCTCTGCCCTTTAAAGAACTACTTTTTCATTTATATTTTTTATAATATACTCTTTGGAAAAGCTTCACTTAAAAATAGTCAACATGCTTTAAGAATTAAAAAAATAATAATTCAGCCTTCAATTAATTGTGTTTATGCAAATAAACCGTGGAGGAATCTACCAGTTTAGTTTGCAGTGGCCGGCTTCCTGAGGTGGAAGGAAACTTTTAAATGGAAAGAGAAAGCTCTGTCTGCACAGTAGGAAGGTGAAAGTAACTACTGCCAGTGCTCTTCTAAGCACTAATGCAAAGCTCATTAGTTTACAAATACACGGGACGGTGTAAAAGCCGGAACGGAACGGAACAGGCCGGAACAGGCCATTTCAAAAAGAAATCAATGACAATATCACTGGGATGTGTTAGATATTATTGAGAACAATATTTAAGAACCAAAATAAATTCAATATAATACTTTTTTAACCCTTTAAAAACCCCAAAATCAAACGGAACAGGCAAAAACAGGCCGGAACGCACACTTTATGAAGGGAATCCATGCTAAAATCATTGGGATGTGTTAAATATATTTGAGAACTATATTTAAGAGCTAACCCCAATCTAATAGTATGCTTTGTTAACCCTTTAACATGCCAGAATACAATATTTTAAAAAAATGACCCAGAACGGCGGCTTTCCAGATGGTCAAAAATACCAAACTCACCAAATACACATAACTAGGTGGGATTCATGTAATAACCTTCATAAATTCCACAGAAAATAATTTCAAGTACCTGTTCCGGGCAAAAATACAATATTTCACAAAATGACCCGGAACGGCGACTTTTTAGAGGGTGAAAAATACCAAATTCACCAAATACACAGAACTAGGTGGGATTCATGTAATAACCTTCATAAATTCCACAGAAACTTATTTCAAGTACCCATTCCGGGCCAAAATTCTATATTTCGCAAAATGACCCGGAACGGCGACTTTTCAGAGGGTGAAAAATACCAAACTCACCAAATACACATAACTAGGTGGGATTCATGTAATAACCTTCATAAATTCCACAGAAAATAATTTCAAGTACCTGTTCCGGGCCAAAATACAATATTTCGCAAAATGACCCGGAACGGCGACTTTTTAGAGAGTGAAAAATACCAAATTCACCAAATACACATAACTAGGTGGGATTCGTGTAATAACCATCATAAATTCCACAGAAAATAATTTCAAGTACCTGTTCCGGGCAAAAATACAATATTTCGCAAAATGACCCGGAACGGCGACTTTCCAGATGGTCAAAAATACCAAATTCACCAAATACACAGAACTAGTTGGGATTCATGTAATAACCTTCATAAATTCCTCAGAAAATAATTTTAAGTACCTGTTCCGGGCAAAAATACAATATTTCGCAAAATGACCCGGAACGGCGACTTTTTAGAGAGTGAAAAATACCTAATTCACCAAATACACATAACTAGGTGGGATTCATGTAATAACCTTCATAAATTCCACAGAAAATAATTTCAAGTACCCGTTCCGGGCCAAAATACAATATTTCGCAAAATGACCCGGAACGGCGACTTTTTAGAGGGTGAAAAATACCAAATTCACCAAATACACATAACTAGGTGGGATTCGTGTAATAACCATCATAAATTCCACAGAAAATAATTTCAAGTACCTGTTCCGGGCAAAAATACAATATTTCGCAAAATGACCCGGAACGGCGACTTTCCAGATGGTCAAAAATTCCAAATTCACCAAATACACAGAACTAGGTGGGATTCATGTAATAACCTTCATAAATTCCTCAGAAAATAATTTTAAGTACCTGTTCCGGGCAAAAATACAATATTTCGCAAAATGACCCGGAACGGCGACTTTTTAGAGAGTGAAAAATACCTAATTCACCAAATACACATAACTAGGTGGGATTCATGTAATAACCTTCATAAATTCCACAGAAAATAATTTCAAGTACCCGTTAAGGGGCAAAATACAATATTTCGCAAAATGACCCGGAACGGCGACTTTTTAGAGGCTCAAAATTACCAATTTCACCAAATACACAGAACTAGGTGGGATTCATGTAATAACCTTCACAAATTCCACAGAAACTCATTTCAAGTACCCATTCCGGGCCAAAATACAATATTTCGCAAAATGACCCGGAACGTCGACTTTTTAGAGGGTCAAAAAATTCCAAATTCACCAAATACACATAACTAGGTGGGATTCATGTAATAACCTTCATAAATTCCACAGAAAATAATTTCAAGTACCTGTTCCGGGCAAAAATACAATATTTCGCAAAATGACCCGGAACGGCGACTTTTTAGAGGGTCAAAAATTCCAAATTCACCAAATACACATAACTAGGTGGGATTCATGTAATAACCTTCATAAATTCCACAGAAACTCATTTCAAGTACCTGTTCCGGGCCAAAATACAATATTTCGCAAAATGACCCGGAACGGCGACTTTTTAGAGGGTCAAAAATTCCAAATTCACCAAATACACATAACTAGGTGGGATCACATATTATAATTGTCTAACTACGAGACGTCGTCACGCTGCGTTGCGCAGTGCGTACGACTTAGCGATGAGCGCCGCAGGCGCTCACGAGCCGTTAAATTGTAGCACTTTGGCAATGAGCGCCGCAGGCGCTCATTGCAGGTGAGCCTCGCATAGCGAGGCGAGCCGTTACTTCGTAGCACTTTAGCAATGAGCGCCACAGGCGCTCATTGCAGGTCGAGACTCGCGTATCGAGGCGAGCCGTTACTTCGTAGCAATTGGGAAAAAAATACGACCTGAAAAAAATTACGAGATAAGCGGCGGAACAAAAACAATAAAAAAAACATGAAATACACACTAAAAAATAAAATAAAGGTCACTTACAGCATGGGGCACCAGGCAGGACGTCTGGAAGTGAGTTGGAACTCCAATTTACAGCGATTTTGCCGAGTTACAAAGATCGAAAATCGGCTAAGCGAGAAAAAAATGGCCGCCAAAAAAAATGAAAACGAGGCTATACTACTACGAACTGCGTCAAACACAGCCACAGATGTATGTGTTTGACAACAACGAGATAAAGGATGCGGATTAACCGCGCAATGAGTAAAAAGACAGTAGCGAGTACATTTTACGAAATGCAATTACAGATTTACGCATTAACACAGATTTAACGACTTTGTCTTGCGCAACATCGGATTTAATGCCTAAACCAACGCATTGGATGAAATATAGGTTGCAAATTACAAAAATATTAATTTGAGGAAAAAAAAATGTATTTATTTTAAGAAAAAAAAAAAGGGACAAATGTAGCGTCATGTTGTGTGCCAAACAAATTTAATGTTACACCGTAGTACTTTAGCGGGCTTAGCGATGAGCGCCGCAGGCGGTCATCGCCCGCTCGAGGCGAGCCGTTAAAACGTAGTACTTTGGCAATGAGCAACGCAGAAAAAATGCCGGACGAACAAAACGAAAACCAGGCTACAGCACTATAACCACGGAAAACACGTACCGATAATCCGCTAAGACGCATACAACACATTATCCGCCATTTAAGGATAATGCAGAAGTACACAGCTACGGTTTCAGATCGCGCAAGCACACTATTACACTGCACACGTTCATCACGCTTACACAGCACCTCCACACCACTAATGCTGCAGCAACATCAACACAGATTGCCAGCTCTTCAACACAATGCATAAAAATATGTAAATTCATTTATTAATTTGAATTCTATATTTCAGTAGTACACAAAAAAAAAACATTAGCTACCTTACAATTCCATATGTATATTAATAACTAAACAACTTTTAAAACATACACATCTGATTGCCGTCATTTTTTGACGGGCAATACGCTAGTTCATGTAATAACCTTCATAAATTCCACAGAAAATAATTTTAAGTACCTTGTCTTGGCAGAATACTTACGAACTGCTACTTCGCAAAGTGTAAGAGATACCCCCCCTTCCCCTGCAAGGAACAGAGTGAGGGGGGAGGGAAAGAGGGGAGGAAATGGGGAAAGAGACACAGGGAAGGAAGGGGAGTAAGTGGGGGATGAGACACAGGAGAGGGAGGGAGGTAAGTTGGGGAAGAGACATAGGGGAGGGAGGGAGGTAAGTGGGGGATGAGATACAGGGGAGGGAGGTAAGTGGGGGATGAGACACAGGGGAGGGAGGGAGGTAAGTGAGGGATGAGACACAGGGGAGGGGGTAGTGGGGGATGAGAAACAAGGGACAGAGGGGGGGTAGTGGAGCATGAGACACAGGGGAGGGGGAAAGTGGGGGATGAGACACAGGGGAGGGAAGGTAGGGTATGAGACACTGGAAGGAAGGGGGATATGAGACACAGGGGGGGAAGAGACACAGGTGGGGTATGAGACGGGGTGAAGGGGGTGATATGAGACACAGGGGGGGGGAGGGGGTGATATGAGACACAGGGGAGAGAAAGGGGGGTATGAGACACAGGCGCTTATTGCAGTGTGGCCTGAAAGGGGCACCTTTGCTCATGTGGCAGTCTGCAATGAGTGCAAAAGGCGCTTATTGCAGGCCGCACTGCAATGAGCGCCTTCAATCATGTGGCAGCCTGCAATCAGCGACTAAGGCACTCATTGCAGGCCGCCACATGCGAGCCTCGCGAACCCAAAACAACATTTCTAACCTTTCCTTCTAAAACCCGTATCATATGTGTATCACCATATGCGCTCCACGCACCAACATAGCACAGAAGCGCAAAACGCTTAAAGATGTCTGCGTGAATAGCACGCACAAACACACGGTTCTTTAAACACAACGTGCAAGTAGCGCATTTTTAAAAAGCCCCCAAAAAAGTAGATAAAAACATTAAATTATAAGTACTCACACGCACAACCAGCGCATTTAAAAAGACACAAAAAAAATGATAAAAAAAAAAATATAAGTACTCACATCTAACTCATAATTAGTGATGTCGCAAACATAAAATTTTGGGTTCGCGAACGGCGAACACAAATTTCCTCAAATGTTCGCGAACCGGGCGAACCGCCATAGACTTCAAAACCCACAGGGACTCTTTCTGGCCACAATAGTGATGGGAAAGTTGTTTCAAGGGGACTAACACCTGGACTGTGGCATGCCGGAGGGGGATCCATGGCAAAACTCCCACGGAAAATTACATAGTTGATGCAGAGTCTGGTTTTAAGCCATAAAGGGCATAAATTACCTAACATTCCTAAATTGTTTGGAATAAAGTGCTTTAAAACATCAGGTATGATGTTGTATCGATCAGGTAGTGTAAGGGTTACACCCGCTTCACAGTAACAGACCAATATCCCTGTTTAACGCACCGCAAACAACCGCGAACAGTCCATTTGCACAAGGTTGAACCGTTGAAGGTCCTAGACTGTCTGCGTGCTTTGCACGCAGACGGCTTGAAGCGGGCCTTGCACGCTTCTGTGCTATGTTGGTGTGTGGAGCGCGTTGCGCTCCACAACGTTGGGTTTATGCTGTTCCATCAGCGGCCGCTTACATGCTTCGTTGAGCCCGATTGCGAGCTTGGCTCAACGACGCACGCAAACTTGACCAACAGCGCAAACGGTCACCAAAAACGCAAACTGACAACTGTTATGGTGATACACATATGATAGGGGTTTTACAAGTAAAGGTTGGAAATGTTGTTTTGGGTTCGCGAGGCTCGCATGTGGCGGCCTGCAATGAGTGCCTTAGTCGCTGATTGCAGGCTGCCACATGATTGAAGGCGCTTATTGCAGTGCGGCCTGTAATAAGCGCCTTTTGCACTCATTGCAGACTGCCACATGAGCAAAGGTGCCCCTTTCAGGCCACACTGCAATAAGCGCCTGTGTCTCATACCCCCCTTTCTCTCCCCTGTGTCTCATACCCCCCTTCCCCCCCTGTGTCTCATATCACCCCCTTCACCCCGTCTCATACCCCACCTGTGTCTCTTCCACCCCCTGTGTCTCATATCCCCTCTTCCTTCGAGTGTCTCATACCCTACCTTCCCTCCCCTGTGTCTCATCCCCCACTTACCTCCCTCCCTCCCCTGTGTCTCATCCCCCACTTACCTCCCTCCCCTGTGTCTCATCCCCCACTTACCTCCCTCCCTCCCCTGTGTCTCATCCCCCACTTACCTCCCTCCCCTGTGTCTCATCCCCCACTTACCTCCCTCCCTCCCCTGTGTCTCTTCCCCAACTTACCTCCATCCCTCCCCTGTGTCTCATCCCCCACTTACCTCCCTCCCTCCCGTGTCTCTTCCCCAACTTACCTCCCTCCCTCTCCTGTGTCTCATCCCCCACTTACTCCCCTTCCTTCCCTGTGTCTCTTTCCCCATTTCCTCCCCTCTTTCCCTCCCCCCTCACTCTGTTCCTTGCAGGGGAAGGGGGGGTATCTCTTACACTTTGCGAAGTAGCAGTTCGTAAGTATTCTGCCAAGACAAGGTACTTAAAATTATTTTCTGTGGAATTTATGAAGGTTATTACATGAACTAGCGTATTGCCCGTCAAAAAATGACGGCAATCAGATGTTTATGTTTTAAAAGTTGTTTCGTTATTAATATACATATGGAATTGTAAGGTAGCTAATGTTTTTTTTTTTGTGTACTACTGAAATATAGAATTCAAATTAATAAATGAATTTACATATTTTTATGCATTGTGTTGAAGAGCTGGCAATCTGTGTTGATGTTGCAGCAGCATTAGTGGTGTGGAGGTGCTGTGTAAGCGTGATGAACGTGTGCAGTGTAATAGTGTGCTTGCGCGATCTGAAACCGTAGCTGTGTACTTCTGCATTATCCTAAAATGGCGGATAATGTGTTGTATGCGTCTTAGCGGATTATCGGTACGTGTTTTCCGTGGTTATAGTGCTGTAGCCTGGTTTTCGTTTTGTTCGTCCGGCATTTTTTCTGCGTTGCTCATTGCCAAAGTACTACGTTTTAACGGCTCGCCTCGCGCGGGCGATGACCGCCTGCGGCGCTCATCGCTAAGCCCGCTAAAGTACTACGGTGTAACATTAAATTTGTTTGGCACACAACATGACGCTACATTTGTCCCTTTTTTTTTTTCTTAAAATAAATACATTTTTTTTTCCTCAAATTAATATTTTTGTAATTTGCAACCTATATTTCATCCAATGCGTTGGTTTAGGCATTAAATCCGATGTTGCGCAAGACAAAGTCGTTAAATCTGTGTTAATGCGTAAATCTGTAATTGCATTTCGTAAAATGTACTCGCTACTGTCTTTTTACTCATTGCGCGGTTAATCCGCATCCTTTATCTCGTTGTTGTCAAACACATACATCTGTGGCTGTGTTTTACGCAGTTCGTAGTAGTATAGCCTCGTTTTCATTTTTTTTGGCGGCCATTTTTTTCTCGCTTAGCCGATTTTCGATCTTTGTAACTCGGCAAAATCGCTGTAAATTGGAGTTCCAACTCACTTCCAGACGTCCTGCCTGGTGCCCCATGCTGTAAGTGACCTTTATTTAATTTTTTAGTGTGTATTTCGTGTTTTTTTTATTGTTTTTGTTCCGCCGCTTATGTCGTAATTTTTTCAGGTCGTATTTTTTTCCCAAGTGCTATGAAGTAACGGCTCGCCTCGCTACGCGAGTCTCGACCTGCAATGAGCGCCTGCGGCGCTCATTGCCAAAGTGCTACGAAGTAACGGCTCGCCTCGCTACGCAAGGCGAACCTGCAATTAGTGCTACGATTTAACGGCTCGTGAGCGCCTGCGGCACTCATCGCTAAGTCGTACGCACTACGCAACAGAGCGGTTTAACGGCTCGCCTCGCTGTGCGCGGCTCGGCAGGCGTTGAGCGCCTGCGGCGCTCATCGCAAAGTCGTACGCACTGCGCAATGCAGCGTGACGACGTCTCGTAGTTAGACAATTATAATATGTGATCCCACCTAGTTATGTGTATTTGGTGAATTTGGAATTTTTGACCCTCTAAAAAGTCGCCGTTCCGGGTCATTTTGCGAAATATTGTATTTTGGCCCGGAATGGGTACTTGAAATGAGTTTCTGTGGAATTTGTGAAGGTTATTACATGAATCCCACCTAGTTCTGTGTATTTGGTGAACTTGGTATTTTTGAGCCTCTAAAAAGTCGCCTTTCCGGGTCATTTTGCGAAATATTGTATTTTGGCCCGGAACAGGTACTTGAAATGAGTTTCTGTGTAATTTATGAAGGTTATTACATGAATCCCACCTAGTTATGTGTATTTGGTGAATTTGGAATTTTTGACCCTCTAAAAAGTCGCCGTTCCGGGTCATTTTGCGAAATATTGTATTTTGGCCCGGAACAGGTACTTGAAATGAGTTTATATGGAATTTATGAAGGTTATTACATGAATCCCACCAAGTTATGTGTATTTGGTGAATTAGGTATTTTTCACTCTCTAAAAAGTCGCCGTTCCGGGTCATTTTGCGAAATATTGTATTTTTGCCTGGAACAGGTACTTAAAATTATTTTCTGAGGAATTTATGAAGGTTATTACATGAATCCCACCTAGTTCTGTGTATTTGGTGAATTTGGAATTTTTGACCATCTGGAAAGTCGCCGTTCCGGGTCATTTTGCGAAATATTGTATTTTGGCCCAGAACAGGTACTTGAAATTTTTTTCTGTGGAATTTATGAAGGTTATTAAATGAATCCCACCTAGTTATGTGTATTTGGTGAATTTGGTATTTTTCACCCTCTAAAAAGTCGCCGTTCCGGGTCATTTTGCGAAATATTGTATTTTGGCCCGGAATGGGTACTTGAAATAAGTTTCTGTGGAATTTATGAAGGTTATTACATGAATCCCACCTAGTTCTGTGTATTTGGTGAATTTGGTATTTTTCACCCTCTAAAAAGTCGCCGTTCCGGGTCATTTTGTGAAATATTGTATTTTTGCCCGGAACAGGTACTTGAAATTATTTTCTGTGAAATTTATGAAGGTTAATACATGAATCCCACCTAGTTATGTGTATTTGGTGAATTTGGAATTTTTGACCCTCTAAAAAGTCGCCGTTCCGGGTCATTTTGCGAAATATTGTATTTTGGCCCGGAACGGGTACTTGAAATTATTTTCTGTGGAATTTATAAAGGTTATTACATGAATCCCACCTAGTTATGTGTATTTGGTGAATTAGGTATTTTTCACTCTCTAAAAAGTCGCCGTTCCGGGTCATTTTGCAAAATATTGTATTTTTGCCCGGAACAGGTACTTAAAATTATTTTCTGAGGAATTTATGAAGGTTATTACATGAATCCCACCTAGTTATGTGTATTTGGTGAATTTGGAATTTTTGACCATCTGGAAAGTCGCCGTTCCGGGTCATTTTGCGAAATATTGTATTTTTGCCCGGAACAGGTACTTGAAATTATTTTCTGTGGAATTTATGATGGTTATTACACGAATCCCACCTAGTTATGTGTATTTGGTGAATTTGGTATTTTTCACTCTCTAAAAAGTCGCCGTTCCGGGTCATTTTGCGAAATATTGTATTTTTGCCCGGAACAGGTACTTGAAATTATTTTCTGTGGAATTTATGAAGGTTAATACATGAATCCCACCTAGTTATGTGTATTTGGTGAATTTGGAATTTTTGACCCTCTAAAAAGTCGCCGTTCCGGGTCATTTTGCGAAATATTGTATTTTGGCCCGGAATGGGTACTTGAAATGAGTTTCTGTGGAATTTATGAAGGTTATTACATGAATCCCACCTAGTTCTGTGTATTTGGTGAATTTGGTATTTTTCACCCTCTAAAAAGTCGCTGTTCCGGGTCATTTTGTGAAATATTGTATTTTTGCCCGGAACAGGTACTTGAAATTATTTTCTGTGAAATTTATGAAGGTTATTACATGAATCCCACCTAGTTATGTGTATTTGGTGAGTTTGGTATTTTTGACCATCTGGAAAGCCGCCGTTCTGGGTCATTTTTTTAAAATATTGTATTCTGGCATGTTAAAGGGTTAATAAAGCATACTATTAGATTGGGGTTAGCTCTTAAATATAGTTTTCAAATATATTTAACACATCCCAATGATTTTAGCATGGATTCCCTTCATAAAGTGTGCGTTCCGGCCTGTTTTTGCCTGTTCCGTTTGATTTTGGGGTTTTTAAAGGGTTAAAAAAGTATTATATTGAATTTGTTTTGGTTCTTAAATATTGTTCTCAATAATATCTAACACATCCCAGTGATATTGTCATTGATTTCTTTTTTAAATGGCCTGTTCCGGCCTGTTCCGTTCCGTTCCGGCTTTTACACCGTCCCCAAATACACACCTCACTGAGATAGAACTTACAAGAAGCAGGCTCAGTAAAGAAAATGGAAGCCTGTAGTAAATAATATTTGCATATAAAAGTGACACATCTTTATGTTCTAAAAACATTGTGTTTGTTATAAAGTTCATTTATTCAAAATACCATATAGAACACATTTAACCACAAAGAGTGGCAGCTTCCACTCCCCAGAGAGGGGTAACTAGCAAAGGAGGCAAGTTGCATATCTTTTACACAGATAATTAATCTTCTCTAAAAGTGATCTATAATAGAAAATAAATATAAGTTTAGTTGAAACTAGGCCTTTAATTTTATATTTTACTTTATATTCACTTAAGTCTATCTACGATTGTGTGTTAATGGGACAGATTGACATTAATACTTATGTTTCATATGATTGGACAAGCAGAGATCAAACTGTGAGTGGGGGAGTGGGTGGGGATATTAAAG
Source organism: Discoglossus pictus (assembly GCA_027410445.1). Taxonomy (NCBI): domain Eukaryota; kingdom Metazoa; phylum Chordata; class Amphibia; order Anura; family Alytidae; genus Discoglossus; species Discoglossus pictus. The sequence continues at coordinate 383,413,882 of CM050165.1, read as the reverse complement.
ACATTTTCTGACTTCACACCTTTTGGTCGTCCAACGTGTCAGTACGGATATATTTCGTACTCATGTTTTCTTACACATGTCAGCATAAACAAATAAAGCGGCAAACAGATTCTCAGATGGGAAGAAATTAAACAAGCAATGCATTCTTAGATAGCCGACATGAACAAGAAAAGCATGGGAGTGGCGTGCATTTAATGACAATATGTAGGAAGAATTACTCACAAGAATAGAGATAAGCTATGTGTCTCTCTCCAAGAAATTTCTAAGGACTGAATCAGTGGCCCTGTAGGTTCAATGCGAGTGATGTATAACTTATACGTTAAAGGGCCACTGTGGTGATATATTGAAATTTTATTGTTTTGAAGAACTACAAAGGAGAATTTGCAAAATATCTTTAGAATGAAAAACTAAAATAATACAACATCTAATATACAGTATTACCTTTTATATGCAGTTATGCTGCTGTGGAAGCTACTATTTTGGTTTCTGGTAAGTAACTTCCTGAGATAGGTGGAGACTTAGAATGCACAGGAAGTTTTATCTACACAATGTGAATGTGGCATCTGAGCTTTCAGTAGTTGTAATGAAGTGGTCATTAGTTTACAGGACACACCCTCTTAATAGAGTTACAGGCAGGATCAGCTTACAGAAAAAAAAAAGTAATGCAAGATGAAATTTCCTATGTCACAAGAACCATCTGTCAATTTAACATCTCAAAAAAATGTTCAAGATTTATATTCCAAACTATAGTGGTCATTTTATTTTTGAAAAGAAGACCAACCAAACATGCTGTTTTTACTGTTGAAGGTCGTGAGAAGATATGATTGATTGACTTTGAGAATGATGTATTATAGTTTTTATCCCATATATGTCTGAAACCTTTTGAAGTGTATGGAAATGCACATGTGATAAATATAATGGTTTGACAATAATATTGTCAACGTAGGTTTTAATGTATAAATTACACTTGTTTCATATGTGTCAAACCGTTCACATTTAAAAAAAAATTGTCATGACCTGGACGATATTGTTAAATTAAGTTTTACTGTGTCCTTTGCTCTCCTGGTTGGTAATGCCATTTCACTCATTCAGGCTATCTTTTGGACAAACTGATCTAAACCACAGTATCTAGTGGGCCAAATTACTTGGCGTAGACCAACTGTCTATTTAAAGGACCACCACACAATGAAAAAAAAAATGTTTGAAAAAGGTAAATCTGTCTCAGAGCAGGAACAAAGTCATATATCTAGTTCTTCATTAGATAAATTAATGATGTTGTCCAGGCATATGACGAGGAGGGCAAGGATAGCAAACCGGTCCACCATAGAACCCTGTGGCCAGTCAGGTAATTTTGCACAGGAATGTCTTCAAGGAATGCAACCCCGATAGAGGCAAAAAGGAGCCTCAGAGACAGCCTTGAGTACCAGCCATAAAATGTCCTTGCAAGTCCACTTAACTGGAGTATGACAAAAACCTACCATATACCTGATAGTTAATGAAAAATTTTGTGAATTCCTTATTGACACAGGAGCCATGTATTCCATTACTATGCAGAAAGGAACTGGGTTACCCATGTCTGTACTACTCACGGCTTCTCAGGGATGATACAGACTGTACTATATACATAAATGGTATGGTTATTCTCGGATGCATTTAGCCTTCTGTCTCCCTCCTCCTATTTCCTATGAATGCAACTATTTTCTGCTCTCCAGAAGGAATGTATTGCACCTTTCCAGTAATACCCAGACAGATGATGACTGGTTCCAGCCGTACCATGACAAGTTTCTCTTCTGTCTCTTTCTTCCACTTTTGGTGGGTGCATGTAGCTCCTAGCAAGCCTGAAGAAGATCTTGCCACTATTGTTACTCCATAGTACCCTACAATCCAAATGGCCAAGACTTGGATTATAAGTAAGACTGGGAAGAAGTTTGGATGAGCTTTCCAGCCAGAGAGACAGCAATATTTATTACGTTCATTTTCTTTGGACCAGAACAGTAATGAAGCTAATCAATGGAGGGCCCCGGTGCAAAAAATATTTTGCTTCCCCTTCCCCCCTCAATATAGATATTGTTTTCATTCCCCCGAAAACGGGGAAAAAAAACTTGTGTTGATCCATATTATATCATATACATAGTTGTCAGTGTCGATCACGTTTGCGATGTTGGTTACGCAATGTTAAATATTGCGGCCCTTGCGAAGCGAGGCAAGCAGCTGAGGCACGCAACTGCAAGGCCCATGGGACTTTTAGGTTGCAATGATCATTGCAGGCCTCGCAATGAGCGCCACAGGCGCTCATCGTGAGGCACGTGGGACTTAGCCTTTGGCGCTCATTGCAGGCCTGGTGCACCCAGGGGCTTCCATGAGTGCCTTGAAGAGAATGCAATCAGCCACACCTAAAACACTTTAAAACAGCCTAGACATGAGCACAAAAGGCGATCATGTCAATGGCTGCAGTCAGCACGGAAACGCACTTTGCTGCTCATCACGAGTCACGCAACATTAATAGCGTAACAGCCAAAATTTATTCAAGCACCTGACTCCAAAGACGCCCAAAAAACACCAAATACTTCCAAAAAATTAATTACACGCTCAAACACAGCACAGGAGGAGAGCCAGGGAGCCTGTGAGTGGGGTTACAAGATATCTAGACCCATATGTGTCATTTTTCCTCGATCGAAAATCGGATAAGCAAGGAGAAAAATGGTGGACATAAAGAAGTAAAATGATCAAACAGGATCGAAATGAGGCCGAAGACAGTAACACTTACACCAACAACGCCAGGCACGCAGGACTTATAAAATACACAACAGCGAACCCATTAACAAACACCAGCAAGGCACGTACCACTTACAAAATCATGACGCAGAATCCATTAACACGGCCGAGCAACGCGCAAGAGACACAGGGCTGAGAGGCGGAGGACAGGAGACACAGGGGAGGGAAATAAGAATAAACAAAAGACACAATGCAGGGAGAGGAGAGGGAGGAAGAGAGGGGGGGACAGACACAGAGGTCAGAGACTGGGCTTACGATGAGCGCCAAAGGATTTGTCTACCACATTCCCCCCCCCCGCCCATCCCCTGGTTCCTACTCCCCTGCTTGTCAGTGAAGTATTTCCTAGAATTTGGGTATATGCAAACCTCCGGTGCGATAACGGTACCCACTTTGCAAATGGTAAAATGACACTGATTTGTAAAATGTTTCAATCAAGCACACGTTTTCCTCTATGTACCATCCACAATATTATGGTATTGTAGAATGGGCAAATGATATCTTAAAAACTTAACGTGCTAAGTTTTGTCATCAAACTAAGAAAAACTGAGTTCATTGTCTTCACCTTCCCCTTATAAGTATGCATAATCCATGTAATAGGGTGTGTCACCTAACCCCTCATCAATTGTTGACAGGTAGACCCATGACTATTCCTTCTTTTAGACCTGACGGACTAGTTCTTTAGTTAGATATTTCAACTAATTAACGGCAAACATACCTTAAATGCCTACTACTACCCTGGGAACTAGCTTTTAATTGGTGCATGAACTATTAATAAAGACAACTCCTGTATCCACTCTAGAAGATACTACAACTCACTGCTTCCTTGGTGTCTTTGTCTTTATAAAAGACTTTAAGAGAAAATGGAACTCTCCACACAGAAAAATATTATTCAAGTGATACTTTCCATTCCCACAGCAGTCAAAAAAGCAGAAAATGCTACTGTATTCACAACTCACACTGCACTGCTGCCACTGGCTCTATTTTGCTTCAGTACTCTTGGATTATATACTGTTGTTTCTTGTTTTTTTTTCCCACTTACAGTTCAAACTTCATACAGCATTATCCAAGAATATACCTCTATTATCTTGCCTTCTTTTACACCCCGTAGGCACACCCAACTTCCAGGTCCTTGGACCTCTTTGGTGTGTGCCATGAAAGAATGGGTTTACCTTAGGCTGTTATGCTATGGTCTTCATGATTCAATCTTTTCCTAAACACTGACAAGTTTCCAACATCTTTAAAATATTCCAAAATGACCTACCCTCATCTGACTCAGCTTCTGCATCTAACTAACTCCCTATCTCTCTACTTCCCTTGGTTTCAAAACTGCTTGAGCAACTTGTCTACAATCACCTTACCCAAAATAATTCCTCCAGCTCCCTACTTAACCAGTTCCAATTCCGGCTGATTGCGCCAACACGATACAGAGACAGCAACTAATGACTTACTCACCACCAAGTAAAAGGGAAACTTCTTTATTCTAATTCTCATGGATCACTCTGCTGCTTTGACACAGTCGACCAATCTCTTCTAATCCAAATTCTCAGCTCTCTTGGCAACTGTGACACAGCTCACTCCTGATTCATATCATACCTACAAGATTGAACATTTATTGTATCCTTCACTGGCACCTCTTCTTTGCCTTGCCCTCTGACTGTTGGTGTACCCCAAAGTTCAGTCCTAAAAGACACAACTAAAATTTGAATGTTTTGTGTCATCATACAGTATCTGGCCTCGACTTCTGCAACTCACTCTAATTCATAATGAAAGCATCCACTAGACCAAACCTGGGCATTTTACGGCCCGTAGGCCGTCCATTTCGGCCCACTGGCCGGATGGGGCCCACAACCTGTAAATGCCCAGGTCTGATCGTATATTTCTTTGGACTATGAATCCAATTTATCTCTTTGACAATGTTATGGCACCCGATGCACTGCGCAGGAGGACGTGACTGAGCATAGCTCCCCAGGCTCTGGACTGCTCGCCCTCTGTCAGCCCCTGTCCCGGATCCCATTGCTCAGTAGTTGGGTATCCTTCCCCTGCCAGGACTTCATACAGCAGGGGAGATGAATTCCTAATGATATCACGTGGTCATGCAGTATGGAGGATACCTAACCTCTGAGCAATGGGATCTGGAACAGGGACAACAACTCACACGTAAGAGGAGCGGGGGGGGGGGGTGAAGCCTGTTCTTTTTTTGGGGGGTGGGAAATGAATGGTGCTGCTGAGGGGGCCCTGAGGTGAATATGGCTGCTGACGGGGCCTGGGGGTGAATATGGCTGCTAAGGGGCTTGAGGAGTGAATGGTGTGACAAGGGGGCCCTGGGCATTTTTTTGGGGGGGGGTGAATGGTTCTTCTGAGCGGGCCCTGCGGGGTTGGGGAGTGAATATTGCTGCTGAACATATGACGGGGGGTTGTGGGGTGAATATGGCATCTGAGGGGGTTGGCGGTTGAATGGTGGTATTCCTGTATTCATTCATTCATCATTATGTTACTGCTCATTGACAAGGATAGCACCTTAGAAGCAGTAAAATATTTTATTTCATGTATTATATTAGGTCACTTGCTCTTTTGTGTAGCTCTTCTTTAGGAACACGATAACTGTTTCTGTTTTTACATTCATGATATAGACACACATACAGAGAGACAGAAATACATACAGACAGTCAGAGAGAGACGTAGCCAGACACCCAGAGACACCCACGCAGCCAGACACCGAAGCAGTTAGACACCCACGCAGCCAGACGCCCACGCAGCCAGACGCCCAGAGACACAGACAAGCACCCACAAACATTTAGGAACAAACCCAGAGAGACACATACCCACAGATATCCAGACACACACACAGAGGGACACACACCCACGGACATCCAAACACACACGCAGAGAGACACACACCCACAGACATCCAAACACACACAGACATGCAGAGAGACAGACACCTGCAAACAACCAGAGAGATAGAATCTTATACATACACCAAGACACACAGACACAGAAATACAGAAGCCCAGATAGACACAGATGCCCAGATAGACACACAAACACAGACACCCAGAGAGACTCCCAGAGAGACACCCAGACACCCAGAGAGACACCCAGACAGAGATACAGACCCACAGACATACAAACACACACCCAGATAGACACAGACATACAGACACACACCCAGAGAGATACACACCCACCGACATACAGGGAGAAACCCAGAGAGACACAAACCTACAGATATCCAGACACACACACCGAGAGACACACACCCACAGACACGCAGAGAGACAGACAGCCAGAGACACAGACACACACCCACAAACATCCAGGGAGAAACCCAGAGAGACACATACCCACAGATATCCAGACACACACCCACAAACATCCAGGGACAAACCCAGAGAGACACATACCCACAGATATCCAGACACACACCCAGATAGACACACACCTACAGACACGTAGAGAGACACACACCTGAGATAGAAACCTATATACCTGCTGTGTTTGGTCTTCCACCTCCTCAAAGCAACCTTCCTCCTCTGACTCCTCTTCTTCAGACTTCTCTCACTGCGTTGCCTCTGTCTGCATTATTATAAGATGTGTTAAGTAGTACTACTCTTATCAGTTTAATACCTGTTACGTCACCTATCAGGGGACGTGTATAAGGCCTGGATTTTTGGAACCGGGAGATGGAAAAAGATGCTTGGTTGGTCCTCCCACTTCAATTTTGGGGCACGGCGCGTGCAATCTTAGGTGCCACCAGATAGGAGTGGTGTGTTTGTAAGTACTACTCTTAGCAGTTTAATACCTGTTACGTCACCTATCAGGGGGCGTGTATAAGGCCTGGATTTTTGGAACCGGGAGATGGAAAAAGATGCTTGGTTGGTCCTCCCACCTAAATTTTGGGGCACAGAGCGTGCAATCTAAGGTGCCACCAGATAGGAGTGGCGTGTTTGTAAGTACTACTCTTATCAGTTTAATACTTGTTACAGCACCTATCAGGGGGCGTGTATAAAACCTGGATTTTTGGAACCGGGAGATGGAAAAAGATGCTTGGTTGGTCCTCCCACTTCAATTTTGGGGCACAGCGCGTGCAATCTAAGGTGCACCAGATAGGAGTGGCGTGTTTGTAAGTACTACTCTTATCAGTTTAATACTTGTTACGTCACCTATCAGGGGGCGTGTATAAGGCCTGGATTTTTAGAACCGGGAGATGGAAAAAGATGCTTGGTTGGTCATATCACTTCAACTTTGGGGCACGGCGCGTGCAATCAAAGGTGCCACCAGATAGGAGTGGCGTGTTTGTAAGTACTACTCTTATCAGTTTAATACCTGTTACAGCACCTATCAGGGGGCGTGTATAAGGCCTGGATTTTTGGAACTGGGAGATGGAAAAAGATACTTGGTTGGTCGTATCACATCAAATTTGGGGCACGGCGGGTGCAATCTAAGGTGCCACCAGATAGGAGTGGCGTGTTTGTAAGTACTACTCTTATCAGTTTAATACCTGTTACAGCACCTATCAGGGGGCGTATATAAGGCCTGGAATTTTGGAACCGGTAGATGGAAAAAGATGCTTGGTTGGTCCTCCCACTTAAATTTTGGGGCACGGCGCTTGCAGTCTAAGGTGCCACCAGATATTAGTGTCATGTTTGTAAGTACTACTCTTATCAGTTTAATACCTGTTACGTCACCTATCAGGGGGCGTGTATAAGGCCTGGATTTTTAGAACCGGGAGATGTAAAAAGATGCTTGGTTGGTCCTCCCACTTCAATTTTGCGGCACGGGGCGTGCACTCTAAGGTGCCACCAGATAGGAGTGGCGTGTTTGTAAGTATTACTCTTATCAGTTTAATACCTGTTACGTCCCCTATGAGGGGGCGTGTATAAGGCCTGGACTTTTAGAACCGGGAGATGGAAAAAGACGCTTGGTTGGTCATATCACTTCAATTTTGGGGCACGGCACGTGGAATCAAAGGTGCCACCAGATAGGAGTGGCGTGTTTGTAAGTACTACTCTTATCAGTTTAATACCTGTTACAGCACCTATCAGGGGCGTGTATAAGGCCTGGATTTTTGGAACCGGGAGATGGAAAAAGATACTTGGTTGGTCGTATCACTTAAATTTTGGGGCACGGCGGGTGCAATCAAATGTGCTACCAGATAGGAGTGGCATGTTTGTAAGTACTTCTCTTATCAGTGTAATACCTGTTACAGCACTTATCAGGGGGCGTGTATAAGGCCTGGTTTTTTGGAACCGGGAGATGGAAAAAGATGCTTGGTTCGGTCCTCCTACTGTCACAGGGCCGGGGGGGGGCGCCCCCTCGTCGGGCTACCTGGTTGATCTTGCCTCAAAGATTAAGCCATGCACGTTTAAATACACACAGCCGGTACAGTGAAACTGCAAATTGCTCATTTAATCAGTTATAGACTGGTTCCTTTGATCGCTCCATCTGTTACTTTGATAACTGTTGGAATTAGAGAGCTGATACATGCCGACGAGCGCTGACTCCCCGGGATGCGTGCACTTATCAAAAATTAGATATTGTTGCAGCCGCTGCTGTTGCAGCGACCAAAACAATTTACGTTTGTTTCCCAGGCAGAAACTGCCCTAAAACATTGCGTCTTGAACCCTAGTTGGTGGCGGATAAGTCATGCGGCATTCAAAGATAAAATACTGCAGCTTGTGGACCATTTTTAGCTCAAGGCAGCTCATCTCATCAGCCCTTTTTTAGTCTAATGTATCGCCCAGTGTCAGTCCGTTCGGGATCCATCCCTCATTCATCTTTATAAAGGTGAGGTAATCTAGACTTTTTTGACCTAGACAACTTCTCTTTTCAGTGACAATACCTCTTGCTGCACTGAAGGTCCTTTCTGACAGGACACTGGAAGCGGGGCAGACCAGAAGTTCTATGGCAAATTGGGATAGCTCAGGCCACAGGTCAAGCCTGCACACCCAGTAGTCAAGGGGTTCATCGCTCCTCAGTGTGTCGATATCTGCAGTTAAAGCGAGGTAGTCTGCCACCTGTCGGTTGAGTCGTTCTCTGAGGGTGGATCCCGAAGGGCTGTGGTGATGCGTAGAACTGAAAAAGCTCTGCATGTCCTCCATCAAAAACACGTCTTTTAAACGTCCTGTCCTTGCCGGCGTGGTCGTGGGAGGAGGAGGATTACATTCACCTCTTCCCCTGTTAGATTCCCCGTTGTGCTGTGACACCACCCTTATACGCCTTGTAAAGCATACTTTTTAATTTCATTTGGAACTGCTGCATCCTTTCTGCCTTGCGGTAATTCGGTAACATTTCAGGTACTTTCTGCTTATACCAGGGGTCTAGTAGCGTGGACACCGAGTACAGGTAGTTCTCCTTCAGCCTTTTTATACGAGGGTCCTGCGACAGGCACGACAGCATGAAAGACCCCATGTGCACAAGGTTGGATGCCGAGCTACCCATGTCCCGTTCCTCATCCTCAGTGATCTCACTGAAGGTATGTTCTTCCCCCCAGCCACGTACAACACCACGGGTACCAGATAGGTGACAACGAGCACCCTGGGAGGGCTGTTGTGATTGGTCTTCCTCCTCCCCCTCAAAGCCACATTCCTCCTCTGACTCCTCTTCCTCACAATCCTCCTCCAGCGTAGCTGCAGGTCCAGCAAGCGATGCTGATAAGGCTGTTTCTGGTGGTGATGATGACCACAACTCTTCCACTTCTTCATCACGCTCATCTACGGTCTGATCCAACACTCTTTGCAGGGCACGCTCCAGGAAGAAAATAAATGGTATGACGTCACTGATGGTGCCTTCTGTGCGACTGACAAGGTTTGTCACCTCCTCAAAAGTACGCATGAGCCTACAAGCATTGCGCATGAGCGTCCAGTAATTCCCAGCTCCGCAGAGGCTGTCCTAGCACCCCGTTCATAGAAATACTCATTAACGGATTTCTCCTGTTGGAGCAGGCGGTCGAACATTAGGAGTGTTGAATTCCAACGTGTGGGGCTGTCACAAATCAAGCGCCTCACTGGCATGTTGTTTCGCCACTGGATATCTGAAAAGTGCGCCATGGCCGTGTAGGAACGCCTGAAATGGCCACACACCTTTCTGGCCTGCTTCAGGACTTCCTTTAAGCCTGGTTACTTGTGCACAAAGCGTTGTACAATCAGATTACACACATGTGCCATGCACGGCACATGTGTCAACTTGCCCAAATTCAATGCCACCAACAAATTTCTTCCGTTGTCACAAACCACTTTGCCAATCTTCAGTTGGTGCTGAGTCAGCCATTGATCCACCTGTGCATTCAGGGCGGACAGGAGTGCTGGCCCGGTGTGACTCTCTGCTTTCAGGCAAGTCAACCCCAAGACGGCGTGACACTGCCGTATCCGGGATGTGGAATAGTATCTTGGGAGCTGGGGGGGGTGCCGTTTATGTGGAGCAAGACGCAGCAGCAGAAGAGGACTCAGCTGAGGAGGTTATGGAAGAGGATGGAGTAGGAGGAGTAGAGGAGGTGGCAGCAGGCCTGTGTGCAAGTCGTGGCGGTGTCATTAACTCCTCTGCAGAGCCACGCATTCCATGCTTGGCAGGCATCAGCAGGTTTACCCAATGTGCAGTGTAGGTGATATACCTGCCATGACCATGCTTTGCAGACCAGGTATCAGTGGTCAGATGGACCCTTGCCCCAACACTGTGTGCCAAACATGCCATTACTTCCTTTTGCACAATCGAGTACAGGTTGGGGATTGCCTTTTTGTGAAAATAAATTTCGTCCGGGTACCTTCCACTGCGGTGTCCCAATAGCTACAAAAATAGCTTTTTTTGAATGCCTCAGACTCCACCAGCTTGTATGGTAAAAGCTGGCGGGCTAAGAGTTCAGACAAGCCAGCTGTCAGATGCCGGGCAAGGGGGTGACTTTGTGTCATTGGCTTCTTACGCTCAAACATGCCCTTGACAGACACCTGACTGTGGGGAGATGAGCAGGAACAGCTAGAGGCGAGAGACGGAGTGGAGGATGGTTAAGAGGGGGCAAGGAGGACAGTAGTGGTTGACGTGGATGAAGATGCTGGACCAGGAGGAGGATGGCTGCTTTGAGTTTGTGTGCTGCTTGTACTCAGGTGATGATCCCATTGGCGTTTGTGATGTGACATCATGTGCCTTCGCAAAGCAGTTGTACCTAGGTGGGTGTTGGACTTCCTACGACTCAGTTTCTTTTGGCACAGGTTGCAAATGGCATCGCTGTTGTCACAGGCAGACACACCAAAAAAGTGCCACACTGCTGAGCTCTGCAGTGACGGTGTTCTGGTGGTGGCAACAGCATGCGTTGATTGGCGTGCTTTCTCGCTGACCCCGGGTGCCGATGCATGCTGTCTGACTGTGCCACTAGCTCCTTGCGATGACCTCCCTCTGCTTCCAACTCGTCTCCTCCTCCTCTCTGTCTCCCCATCTGAACTTTCCCCCTGTTCTTCTTCTCTTCTAGTGGGCACCCACGTGACATCCACGGACGCATCGTCATCATCATCACCCGCTTCACTTGTATCTGACAACTCAACAAAGGAAGCAGCAGCGGGTACATCATCATCATCATCACACCGTACGTACATGTGTGTAATGCTGCCTGACTGAGACATATCCCTGTTATCTACATCCTCTGGCAATAATGGTTGCGCATCACTCATTTCTTCAAACTGATGTGTAAATAACTCTTCTGACTGATCAATTGAAGCGGCTGTGGTACAAGTGTTGGTGTTGGCGGCAGGCGGGCGAGTGGTAACTTGAGAGGTGCCCGAGGCTAAGCTATAGGAGGATGGTGCGTCAATGTTCCGAGCCGAAGCTGTAGAAGATTGGGTGTCCTGTGTTAGCCAGTCAACTATGTCCTCAGAAGTTTTTGAGTTCTGGGTAACTGGCCTCTGAACACTGGGCATTATTGTAGGGCCAAAGGGAATCACAGCACCATGACCACGACGGCTCCTGCGGATTGGCCTGCCTCTGCCTGTCATTTTTTTTGCGATTAGTGGTACTATGTGTGCAAGCTACTGTGACAACAGATATGAGTGGCACTGTGCACTTGCAGAAGTTGGCAGAGTAGACTCTGTAGGCCTGACACACACGCTTGCAGACAAGTAACTGCTATTCTATGTATTACAGTCAAAATTGTATTCTTTGTTTAAATGTGGACTACTGACTGTAACACCAGATATGAGTGGTGGCACTGACTGGGCAAGTGGGCACAGTATATACTGTGAGCCTAAGACCCACACGCTGGCAGGCAGGCAAATAAAATAAGAAAAAAGTGTTGCTTTTTTTTAAATGTAGACTGCTGGTACACCACCAGATTGGATTGGTTGCACTGGGCACAGTATCAGTTGTGAGCCTGACACACACACTGGCTAGTAGGCAGGCAAATTAACTTAGATTAGACAAAATAAAAGTTTTGTTTTTAAAAGGAGACTGCTGGTACACCACCAGATTGGATTGATTGCACTGGGCACAGTATCAGTTGTGAGCCTGAGACACACACAGACTAGCGGTCAGGCAAATGAACTTAGATTTAACAAAATACAATTTTGGGTTTTTTAAAAGTAGACTGCTGGTACGCCACCTGATTGAATTAGATTAGTCAGACAGATTAGTTTTACCCTACTGATGAAGAAATTAATAAAAAAGGAAAGTATTTTGACCATGTTCTATGATAGGCATAGCATCTATTGCACAGAATGCCTGAATGGAACACAAATGGATAATAAAATATTGTTGTAAAGAGACGAGTAAAATAAAAAAAAATTAAATATATAAAAAAGCAAATAATGATAGCTTGAGTGACATATTGTTTCTCCACATAATGTAAAATCCAGGCGGATCGTAACAATGTTCATCAGTTTCCCATAATAAATTATATTAAAATGTTTATATATCTTTATGAAAAAATGGTAATTAAATGCCTCCTCTATAGCCGGTCTCTATAATTGTGCAAATGATTTGGATTCCACTTAATGTTGCCTCAATTTAATTGTGTAAAACCATAAAAAAACAAACCATTTATTGAGTTCTTTCATTTCTTTTAAGAAAGGCATATGTGACCGGGCAGTGATGTTGGTACAAATTATCCACCAGAGTGTTACTCCCAGGAACAACAGTCTGTGTTTCCTTGTTCATGTAGTTCCAGAGATGCAGAGCAAATTAATCATTGAATGTTGGTTGTGTTTTCCAAACTTGGTAGTACAACTTCCAAGATGGATATGCAATTGGGTAGAAGCGTTGTGGGTTCAAGAAGGAAATATTTCCACACATTTCCTCTACACTCTTAAATTTAGGAATTGAACAGAATTTATTCAGAACTTGGGTAAATAATCCCGGTCCTTGATGTCCCCATGCTGCTCCATTATAATTCTGAACAAAGTCTTCCATGCTGATCCAACTGAAATTGTGACCTTGAGATAGACCAAAAACACCATTACTAGAATACTGAGAAGACTCAGCTGCCAAAAAGTTGTCATATGGGATTGGCCGAATTGAGATGATGTCAGTGTCCATATAAATACCACCTTATTTCCAAATCAGGGCCAACCTGCAGCCATCTGAGCTGACATGGATCCATTGACTTTCCAGTTTTGGGTTACCCTACAAATGTAGAAACAGTTAGTGCTGGAAGTAAAAAGAAAAAGGGGAAATAGGAAATTTGATTTTTTTTTTTAATTGTTTAAGAAGTTAAAAAATCTTGGTGCAAATATATGATTGTGTCCATTTGGTACAGCTAAAATTCATGTTTGTATCTGTCTTATATAAACAAAGGTCTGATTTGTACTGGTGGCTATTATAAGTATCACCTAAAGACAGGTTGCTCTTATATGAAAGGTTTCTCTTTGAGAAGCTGAAATATATATGTAATAGTCCTAACACTTGCTTGGCTTAGATACCTCTGTATATTAGATGATGTGAGCTCCTGGGAACAAAAAAAATCAGTTTGCTGATCACAGGTTACAAATGTGAGTGTCACTTGACATTTTGATCCAAACAGCTCACAGAGCTCGCTATAGTCCAAATATGTTAACTATTGAAAAAAGTTTTTATTTTATTTTAAGATAAATAAAAGAGCTATAGCATAGGAAATGACATTAGATATAGACAGTTTGGCATTGTTTTCACCTCTTCTGTCCATATAAATTTTAGAAACAGATGGGCAGTGGGTCACGTAGATGTGTGAACTGCAACATATTGCATTTTTGTTCCATTAGCTTTAATCTAAATAAGATAAGAAAATACAATTAAAATGGTCTCTGCCCTTTAAAGAACTACTTTTTCATATATATTTTTTATAATATACTCTTTGGAAAAGCTTCACTTAAAAATAGTCAACATGCTTTAATTAATGAATTAATTGTGTTTATGCAAATAAGCTGTGGAGGAATCTACCATTTTAGTTTGCAGAGGCCGGTTTCCTGAGGTGGAAGTAAACTTTTAAATGGAAAGAGAAAGCTCTGTCTGCACAATAGGAATGTGAAAGTAACTACTGCCAGTGCTGCTATAAGCACTAATGCAAAGCTCATTAGTTTACATGTACACACCTCACTGAGATAGAACTTACAAGAAGCAGGCTCAGTAAAGAAAATGGAAGCCTGTAGTAAATAATATTTGCATATAAAAGTGATCACATCTTTATGTTCTAAAAACATTTTGTTTGTTATAAAGTTAATTTATGCAAAATACCATATAGAACACATTTAACCACAAAGAGTGGCAGCTTCCACTCCCCAGAGAGGGGTAACTAGCAAAGGAGGCAAGTTTCATATCTTTTACACAGATAATTAATCTTCTATAATAGTGATCTATAATAGAAAATAAATATAAGTTTAGTTGAAACTAGGCCTTTAATTTTATATTTTACTATATATTCACTTGTCTATGTACGATTGTGTGTTAATGGGACAGATTGACATTAATACTTATGTTTCATATGATTTGACAAGCAGAGATCAAACTGTGAGTGGGGGAGTGGGTGGGGATATTAAAGACATGTTCTGACTTCACACCTTTTGGTCGTCCAACGTGTCAGTACGGATATATTTCTTACTCATGTTTTCTTACACACGTCAGCATAAACAAATAAAGCAGCAAACAGATTCTCCGATGGTAAGAAATTAAACAAGCAATGCATTCTTAGATAGCTGACATGAACAAGAAAAGCACGGGAATGGCGTGCATTTAATGACAATAAGTAGGAAGAATTACTCACAATAATAGAGATAAGCTATGTGTCTCTCTCCAAGAAGTTTCTAAGGACTGAATCAGTGGCCCTGTAGGTTCAATGCGAGTGATGTATAACTTATACGAGGTGTGGTGATATTGAAATTATATTGTTTTGAAGAACTACAAATGAGAATTTGCAAAATATCTTTAGAATGAAAAACTTAAATAATACAACCTCTAATATATTACCTTTTATATGCAGTTATGCTGCTGTGGAAGCTACTATTTTCATTTCTGGTAAGTAATTTCCTGAGATAGGAGGAGACTTACAATGCACATGAATTTTTTTCTACACAATGTGAATGTGGTATCTGAGCTTTCAGTAGTTGTAATGAAGTGGTCATTAGTTTACAAGACACACCCTCTTAATAGAGTAACAGGCAGGATCAGCTTACAAAAAAAAAAAGCAAATGCAAGATGAAATTTCCTATGTCACAAGAACCATCTGTTAATTTAATATTTCAAAAAAATGTTCATGATTTATATTCCAAACTATAGTGGTCATTTTATTTTTGAAAAGAACACCAACCAAACATGCTGTTTTTACTGTTGAAGGTCATGAGAATATATGATTGATTGACTTTGAGGAGGATGTATTATAGTTTTTGTCCCATATATGTCTAAAACCTTTTGAAGTTTATGGAAATACACATATGATAAATATAATGGTTTTACAATAATATTGTCAACGTATGTTTCTAATGTATAAATTACATTTGCTTCATATGTGTCAAACTGTTCACATTTAAAAATTGTTTGTCATGACCTGTACGATATTGGTAAATTAAGTTTTTCTGTGTCCTTTGCTCTCCTGGTTGGTAATGCCATCTCACCCATTCAGGCTATCTTTTGGACAAACTGATCTAAACCACAGTATCCAGTGGGCCAAATTACTTGGCGTAGACCAACTGTCTATTTAAAGGACCACCACGCAATGAAAAAAAAAATTGTTTGAAAAAGGTAAGTCTGTCTCAGGGCAGGAACAAAGTCATACATCTAGTTCTTCATTAGATAAATAATAATGTTGTCCAGGCATATGACGAGGAGGTCAAGGATAGAAAACCGGTCCACCATAGAACCCTGCTGCCAGTCAGGTGATTTTGCACAGGAATGTCTTCAAGGAATGCAACCCCAATAGAGGCAATAAGGAGCCTCAGAGACAGCCTTGAGTACCAGCCATAAAATGTCCTTGCAAGTCCACTTAACCGGAGTACGACAAAAACCTACCATATACCTGATAGTTAATGAAAAATGTTGTGAATTCCTGATTGACACAGGAGCCATGTATTCCTGTACTATGCAGAAAGGAACTGGGTTACCCATGTCTGTACCACTGTATGCACTCAAGGCTTCTCAGGGATGATACAGACTGTACTATATACTCAAATGGTACGGTTATTCTCTGATGCATTTAGCCTCCTGTCTCTTCTCCTCCTATTTCCTATAAATACAACTATTTTCTGCTCTCCAGAAGGAATGTATTGCACCTTTCCAGGAATACCCAGACAGATGATGACTGGTTCCAGCTGTACCATGACAACTGTCTCTTCTGTCTCTTTCTTCCACTTTTGTTGGGTGCATATAGCTCTTAGCAAGCCTGAAGAAGATCTTGCCACAATTGTTACTCCATAGTACCCTATAATCCAAATGGCCAAGACTTGGATTATGAGCAAGACTGGGAAGAAGTTTGGATGAGCTCTCCAGCCAGAGAGACAGCAATATTTATTACGTTCATTTTCTCTGGACCAGAACAGTAATAAAGCTAATCAGAATATATATATATCCTTTTTTTTTTTTTTTTACTACCATACCTACCTTCCCTATATTGTATAGGAGGTAGGTACCTAATCCCTGGCGTCTAGCAGCAGTAGGAGAGAGATCATAACTTGTCCTCCCCTTATCTCTCCGTTTTATTCCACCTCACCTCTTGTTTCAGGATAATTCTGGCAGGGTCTTATGCCGATCAGAGCGATCAGAGCAATCAAACAGTTAAAGGCACAGAATGTGAAAAGCAGAGGAGGTGATCAACAAACAATATAATCTGGGTGGGGGGATTTGTCTACCCCATTCACCCCACCCCCACCCCCCGGTTCCATATTCCCCTGCTTGTCAGTGAAGCATTTCCTAGAATTTGGGTATGTGCAAACCTCCAGTGAGATAACGGTACCCACTTTGCAAATGGTAAAATGACACTGGTTTGTAAAATGTTTCAATCAAACACAAGTTTTCCTCTATGTACCATCCACAATATAATGGTATTGTAGAATGGGCAAATAATATCTTAAAAACTAAACGTGTTAAGTTTTGTCATCAAACTAATAAAAACTGAGTTCATTGTCTTCACCTGCCCCTTATAAGTATGCATAATTCATGTAATAGGGTGTGTCACCTAACCCCTCATCAATTGTTGACAGGTACACCCATGACTATTCCTTTTTCTAGACCTGACTGACTAGTTCTTCAGTTAGATATTTCGACTAATTAACTGCAAACATACCTTTAATGCCTACTACTACCATGGCAACTAGCTTTTAAGTGGTGCATGAACTGTCAATAAAGACAACTCCTTTTTTTTTTTTCTTTTTTTTTTTATAATTTTTATAATTTGACAAATTGACAAAGACGATTGATAACAAAAAAAAGAGAGAGAAAAAAAAAAAAGAAGAAAAACCCGGCACAGGAGAAAGAAAAATAAAAAGGATATTTCAATAAAAAACCAAGCCGGGGACAGCAAAAATTTCCAAGAGGCAAGCAAAAACAGAAATTATTATATAGAAGTTTTGGCAACCCCATTGTGGACAGAGTCCCAGATTTTCCACTTTAAAATGTTATTGCGAGAAGTGCTTATCCCTTCACAATTAGTTTGTAAATCTCTTACTCGTTGGATCATTAGTAAGATTTCATTCCAAGTAGAAATTTTATTAGATTTCCATCGAGAAATGATAGATCTTTTTATTGACATACAAATTAAAATAATGAAAGCTTTCTTGTCTATATTTATCACATTTGGGAAAATATGCAACAAACTACATTGAGGTAGAAAGGGAAGTTTAAAATCTATAGAGCGTTCAATAAACTCAAAACCTTCAAGCCATAAGGGTTTAATTAATTGGCATTCCCAGAATGTATGGAGAAAATCACCATACATCCCACATTGCCTCCAACACATACTGTCTTGAAGATTGTGTGAAAACTGGTAAATTTGAGAAGGCACCATGTACCACCTATTTATCAGTTTGATATGGAGTTCTCTATCAGAAGGGTGTTTAACAGTTCTATTTGTCCCATACAGTGAGGATTCCCATATCTTCCAAGAAAAAGAGATACAAAGATCTCTTTCCCAATTTTCCATGCCCGCTGTTTTTTTAGGCACCAAGGGCCTCCCTATAATATTATAACATTTAGATTATAAACGGCTATAATTGTTAGAATTAATACGTTTTTCCAAAGGTGTCAAACAACCCTCAGCGCTGCTTGATGGATAACGTGCGGATAAAAGCGCCGAGAGTTGTTTAACTCTTAACCAACAGTTAGAAGGAAGCCCATAATTGGAAAACAATTGATCTAAAGAGAGTAAACGGCCCTCATAATATATATCTTTTATACATAATACCACTAGTTCTGTCTCAGAACACAAACCGGGCTTGTGAAAAGTGAGAGCTGGAAGATTTTGAATTAAGATGCTAGTTGTTGGAATAAGCTGGTATTTGTTATTTATTTGTCTTCACGAATTGTAAATGTTCTTAACAATCTGAGAGCCGACTACGAAGTCCTTAGATATCTTGAAGCCCATAAAGAATAAGAATTTAAGATCCATACAAGGTACCAAAGCTTTCTCAATTTGGAACCAAAGATAGGACCCACTTGAATTAAGCCATTTTAATGCATGTGTCAGCATATTGGCATCGTGGTATAATTGCAACATGGGATAAGATAATCCACCCTGAGAAAATACTCTAGAAAGAGTTAATCTCTTAAGTCTAATATGTTTTGAGGACTGGATGAACTTATCTATAATAGATTGACATTTTTTAACCTGATATTGAGAAATTTTAACCGGTATGCAGCTAGTGAGATAATTAAATCTAGGCAGAAGAGCCATTTTAATCATGGCAATTTTGCCGCTGAAGGATGCTTTCACTCCTTTTCAACCATTTAAAATATTTAGCCATTTACAAAAGAGGGCATTATAGTTAATTGTGATCATATTTTTTTAACTTATCTACAAAAGTAATACCCAAATGCGTAAAAGAATTGGAATTCCAATTGAATGGGTAAGCTTCCCTTAGAGGTCTTCTATACTTTTCAGAGAGATTTATCGCTAAAGTATCCGATTTTTGTAAATTAAGTTTGTAATTTGATATTAAACTATATTCATTAAACAATAACATCAAGGCTTTTAAAGATTCACCAGGGCATGTAATCGATAACACTATGTCATCAGCAAAAAGAGATATTTTGTGTTCTCTCTCGCCCAACCGAATGCCACGAATGGCTAGATTAGATCTAATGGCTACTGCAAATGGCTCTATCAATAATGCAAATAGGATGGGAGAGAGTGGACATCCTTGCCGGGTTCCATTTGATATCCCAAAAGAGCGAGAATGAAAACCAAAATTAGATACTGACGCAGAAGAGGATTTATATAAAGCCCGAATCGCATGAGAAACAAAGTTTCCCAAACCAAATTTCCTCAAAGTAAGATCCATATAGTCCCACCCTACCCTGTCAAAAGCCTTTTCAGCATCTAATGTGAGGAATAGGTTGGAAACCTTCATCGCTTTTGAATAACAAATCAGATTAGATAGTTTTCTAACATTATCCGAACCGGAACAGCCGGAAATAAAACCCAGCTGGTCAATATCTATCAATTTATGAATGACTTTTTGAAGCCTAATCGACAGAATTTTAGAGTATAATTTAACATCTACATTCAATAATGATATAGGCCTATAGCTAGAACAGAGATGCGGATCTTGTTTAGGTTTGGCAATCATAATTATACTGGCATTAACCATTTCTGGAGAAATAACCCCTTCAGGTTTGATTTTGTTAAATAAATTTGTGAGATGAATACATAATGTTGAAGAAAAAGTTGAAAAAAATTACTAAATCCGTCAGGGCCTGGGGGGGTATAAGATTTTAATTTTGAGATTACTTTCATAACTTCCTGGACAGAGGTAGGGATGGTCAATTCATCTTGCTCCACTGGGGAAATAACGGGGAGCTTAAATTGCTCCAGAAAGGTTTGAATTTGCAATATTGACGGTTTATGGAAA
This sequence comes from Discoglossus pictus, assembly GCA_027410445.1. Classification (NCBI taxonomy): domain Eukaryota; kingdom Metazoa; phylum Chordata; class Amphibia; order Anura; family Alytidae; genus Discoglossus; species Discoglossus pictus. Next base: position 383,393,603 of record CM050165.1, on the reverse strand, counting down.
TCATTGTCCTTAGATAAATTATAAAGGTTATCGTAATAATTGGCAAACAAATTGGCGATCTCCTTAGGGCACATCGTAGGTTGGCCATTATTCATTATGTAATCGATTCTTCTAACCAAAACATTTCTGTTTGATTTTATATGCCAATAATTTACTAGTTCTAGTATGTTGATGGTAATAAACCTGTTGCATACGCCAAATCATTTTATCTGACAAAAGTTGATTAATTGTATTTACTTTGTTTTGAACCTTTTTAATTTCAACCAATATGGAATCTCTAGGATCCTTTTTATTCATGGTTTCCAGTTTATTTAAATTAATATAAAGCTCTCTAAGGGACCCTCCTCTTTGTTTCATAACCTGGGACTTTAATTTTAATTAATACACCCCTAATAAAGGCTTTGTAAGCATCCCAAAGAACCCCTTTAGAGGAGACTGTGCCTTTGTTCAATTCAAAAAAATTTGCTGACTCTTCAATCAGAAACTGTTTTCTAGATTCCTCCTTAATTAGGTAATCATCTAGTTTCCAACGAGGGCGACCAATTTTGTACAAATTAAAGTTAACCTCCATGGAGATACAGGCATGATCTGAAAGACCTATTGAACCGATATCAACCTTTATAATATTGTTATAGTATTACTATCAACTAAAAATAAATCAATACGAGAATATACCCTGTGAACATTAGAATAAAAAGTATAGTCCCGTTGACTTGGATTTAGGACACGCCATGCATCAAATAAGTCGATACCATTGAACCAATTCGAAAATTTAAGTGCTACATTCTGAATTCTATGTAAGTTTTTACAAGTTTTTTGAGATTTTCTATCTTTTTCAAAGTTAGGGATAACATTGAAATCTCCTGCCACAATCAATGACCCATAGGTAAACTTTTTGATAGAAGCCCCAAGACGATTAAAAAAATGTAGCTGCTTGTTATTAGGGGCATATAGGTTAACTAAGGTGACTTTATGGTCATTTATAGATACACCCCACAGAATATAGCATCCGTGGGGGTCTAAAATACAAAATTCCTCTACTAGAGGTAAATTATTTTTAAACAAAATTGCAACACCTCGTGATTTTTTGTTGAAAGTATAGATATGTTTGAGTCTAAAAAAGGAATCATCCAAATAGGGAGTTTTAGAATGAGCCCAATGGGTCTCCTGCAAAAACACAATATCTGCTTTTTGTTTTTTGCAAAATCTAAATAACGTATGTCTCTTGCCATGGTAATTTAAGCCGTTAGAGTTAAAGCTCTAGATTTTTAAAGACATACAAATAAAAAATAATTAGATGAAATATAATCAACTTTGTCATCAAAAAGCTCACTTGGAGAACAACCAATCTAATTACATACATACCATATCTCATGTACTTTATCCCAGTCCAAAGACTAGGAAAAAGGAAAGTACATGTTGGCCTCATACTAACAGACTGCAAACTCAACCACACAAAAACACAACTAGGCTGCCTCACAGAGTAGCGGCAGCCTATACAAGCAGGGCTAAACGCCAGTGTTAAGAAATGGAAGGCCTACTGTAATGCGAGACATCCGCCCCCGTGGGAATATTTAAATAAAAAAATAAATTATTACAAAAATAAACAAGTAAATAAAGAAACTAAACTAGCTCAGCTATCAACCTGGCACCCAAAGCATTTTTCAAATTTGGATGAAAAAATAAAAAAAAATAGAAAAAAAATGCCTACACAGCTAAATTATAAGAGATAATCAGACATCTCCTTATATACGATACCAATTGTGAAAAATATAAAATATAAAACACCCAATATCAAAAAGAGAAAGGAAAAATCCTTTCAAAAAAGTGCAAAATTATTTTAACATTAATCTTCTTGTTCAGTGTAATTATTTCAGATCATAAACACATAGTAATACTAATCTAATTATGAGTGTTGCTTTGTCGCTAGTTGTTTTTGGGCTTCAAAAAAAAAAAAAAAGAGGCCCAATAAAGAGCAAATAAATAGTTCAGAAAATATCATCTCAACAGTTCATGTAGATATATGCCAGCTTGACAGAAGAGAGAACCCTTCTTTTGGAGAGTTGATTTTATGTCCAATAGAGTCTCTTTGGATTGACAAACCGGTTGGAAAAGTCCATTTATAGACCAGACCCTCTTTCCTAAGGATTTGGGTTAGTTGAGCAAATTCACGTCTTCTGCTCAGTGTCGCTGGAGTGAGATCCGCAAATATTTTAATAAATTCATATGGGGAATCAAAAGATTTAACTTTATAACTGGCCTTCACAATATTCTCTTTCAAGGGAAAAAAAGGAAGTTTGACCATAACATCTCTAGCTCCCTTATTTTGTAAATATGATAGAAGAGGGATACGATATATCGCATCAAATTTGTTTTCCAGCTTGGCAAAAGAAGGAACCAAAGAAACAAAAAATGTAGAAACATAATCTGGTAGATCAGGATTTGTTTCAGGTATACCCCTTAAATGTAAGTTAGAACGTCTTGATAGATCTTCCAGTTTGATAATTTGGATATTTAACTCTTTAACCTTTTCTTCTAGTTTGTTGTTCTGTGTTGCCATAGAGTGGTAGTCCTGAGTTAAATTATCCAACTTAAGTTCTAATTCTAAGGTTCTGTTGTTAACATCTCATTGCTTTAGCATTATCCATAATTTGCTGTTTAATGTCTGCTAGCAGATTCACTTGAAAGTCCTGCAAAATATTCCTCATTTTTAATGGGGTAAGCATTTCATCATCTTGCGATTCCGAATCTTTGCTAGACATACTTTCTGAGAGTTCTGAAGTGTTGTGTGTAAGTTTGCTTGCAAGGAAGAATCTGCAAAAGGAGGCAGCTGGATCTTCTCTTTGTGTTCAGGAGAGAAAAACTCCACAGCTTTAGAGGGGTGACCTTTTTTTGTCCTTAGGTTTACCTTTACTTGGCATATTTGAACTGATTAAATAACCTTGTTATAAGTCAAGTTCACCAATAACATTATCAAAAGAAATTCTAAAATGCAGGTATTAGATTTAAGGCTCTTTATTCGTCAAACATTTCATGCAGGTCGCCTACCTCATATATTAATAGTAAACTTTGTGCTACTCAAAATGTGCTCCCATCCTTAATTTCTTTTGCCACACCATCTCCAACAAACAAAAATGGGAGCTTAAAGCTAAATAATTTCATATAGATTATCAGCTTAACAGCGCGATAGTTAACGCTGTAATTACATTTCCCTAGAGTTGTCTTATAGACACTATAGGAAAAAAAGCTAAAGGTTAAAGTTGGTTACATAGTAGAAAAAGCTGCATAAGTGTAGTATAAGCACTCTGGTGTTGTCTTTTGTATCCTTCTAAATGTAATTAGAGTAATACCTCTCTTTTATTCTAGTAGATTCCAGCAAAAAATGGAAGGTTAGTGCTAAATGATTTCGCATAAATTCTCAGCTTAATTAGAGTAATACCTCTCTTTCGTCATATTCTTGTAGATAAGAGATGCTATGCAAAATTTCGAATTATCCACAGGTTTTATTTACTCACAATTACCAAAGGTAGCGATTTGGTTTGTGCACTGCATCTGGTGTACCGGAACATAATGCTTCATCGGGTGTCTCAGATCTCCCTTGCAAAGACTTCCACTTTCACAGCAAAAAGGCCCCCCCCCCCCCCCCCCGTATGTCCGGGAACATGAGCCAGCAAACTACCAGGTATTCCCGCTTGGTCGGGTGCCAACTTGCGATCCGCGGGAAGGAGACTCTCCAACATCTTTAAAAAAATCCAAAATGACCTACCCTCATCAGCTTCTGCATCTAACTATCTCCCTATCTCTCTACTTCCCCTGGCTTCAAAACTGCTTGAGCAACTTGTCTACAATCACCTTACCGAAATTAATTCCCCCAGTTCCCTACTTGACCAGTTCCAGTACCGGCTGATTGCCCCAACACGATACAGAGACAGCAACTAATGACTTACTCACCACCAAGTCAAAGGGACACTTCTTTATTCTAATTCTCCTGGATCACTCTGCTGCTTTGACACAGTAGACCAATCTCTTCTAATCCAAATTCTCAGCTCTCTTGGCAACTGTGACACAGCTCACTCCTGATTCAAATCATACCTACAAGATTGAACATTTAGTGTCTCCTTCTCTGGCACCTCTTCTTCGCCTCGCCCTCTGACTGTTGGTGTACCCCAAAGTTCAGTCCTATAAGACACAACAAAAATTCTAATGTATTGTGTCATCATATCTTGCCTCGACTTCTGCAACTCACTCTTTATTGGCCTCCCCATCACCCACTCTAATTCATAATGAAAGCATCCACTAGGCAAACCTGGGCATTTTACGGCCCGCGGGCCGTCCCTTTTCTGCCCACGGGCCGGATGGAGCCCACAACCCGTAAATGCCCAGGTGTGATCATATATTTCTTTGGACTATGAATACAATGTATCTCTTTGACAATGTTATGGCACCCGATGCACAGCGCAGGAGGAGGTGACTGAGCAGAGCTCCCCAGGCTCTGGACTGCCCGGCCTCTGTCAGCCCCTGTCCCGGATCCCATTGCTCAGTGGTTGGGTATCCTTTCCCTGCCGGAACTTCATACATAATGTCACGTGGCCCTGCAGTATGAAGCTCCAGCAGGGGAAGGATACCCAACCGCTGAGCAATGGGATCTGGGACAGGGACTGCAACTCACAAGTAAGAGGAGGGGGCGGCAGAAAAGTAGGGAAAGATTGTGGTTTTGCGGGGACCTTTTTTTTTTGGGGGGGGGTAATGAATGGTGCTGCTGAGGAGGCCCTGGGGTGAATATGGCTTATGAGGGGGCCTGGGGGTGAATATGGCTGCTAAGCGGCTTGGGGAGAGAATGGTGTGACAAGGGGGCCCTGTTTTTATTTGGGAGAGTGAATGATGCTGTTGAGGGGGCCCTGGGTATTTTTTTGGGGGGTGAATGGTCCTTCTGAGGGGTCCCTGTGTGGTTGGGGAGTGACTATTGCTGCTGAGGGGGCCATATGACGTGGGGGGGGTGTTGGTGTATATGGCATCTGAGGGGGTTGGGGTTGAATGGTGATGCTGAGGGGGGCTGGGGCTCTTGCAGGGGGGTGTATATGGCTGCGTAGTGGCTTGGGGAGGGGTAAATAGTGTAACAAGTGGTGCTGTTTTTAGAGGGGGTAAAAAATGCTGCTGAGGGGGCACCGGGGGTTTTGAGGGGTGAATGGTGCTCCCGAGAGGCCATAGGGGGGTGAATATTGCTCCTAAGGGGTCCCTGGGAATGAATATAACTGCTGAGGGGGCCTGGTGGGGGTGAACATTGCTGCTGAGGAATTGTGGGGGTGAATGGTGCTGAGGAGGGGGCCTGGAGTATTGGGGTTGAATGGTGCTGATGAGGGGGCAGGTTGGGTAAATATTGCTACTGGGGGTGAATATTGCTGCAAAGGTTTTCAGAGGGGTTAATGGTTTTTGTTTCGGGGCCTGGGGGGGGGGAGTATTGCTGCTGAGGGGTTGGAGGGGTGAAAGGTGCTGCTGAGGGGGCCTGGGGGTGAATATGCTGCTGATGGGGCCTGGGGGTGTTTGACAATAAACTGTAGTTTACATATATATATATCTATGTGTGTGTACATATATGGCACTGGAGGGTGGCCCTCCACAAAAGTCCCAGCTTCTCATGTGGCCCCTTTGGCAAATGAATTGCCCACCCCTGCGCTAGACTCATATATGATACTTAACGCTCAGTGTCTGCAGCACCTGTCTGACTGTCACTCCACTGGTTTCCCTTAACCTCCAGAATAACATTTTAAATCATGACCCAAACGTATAAAGCTCTCAATATTAGTGCACCCCTTTATATCTCTGCTCTTGTCTCAAAATATGCACCCGCCCTCTTTACTCTGACCTGACCTTTTTCTGTCCTGCTCTCTTATCACCTCCTCTCACTCCCACCTTCAGAACTTTTTTACCCCTATTTTTCAAAGACTTTGAAAGATCATTAAAACTTAACTGTTTAAAGAAGCTTATCACCTTCAGCCTTAATACGCGAAACCCATCTATTAGCAAGTTTTCAATCTTCTAAGGTGCTTTAGGGCAAGCAGGTATGATTTTAATCTCAAAGATAGGCCCCTCCATTTTTTCGCAATGTGTTATAATTATTTTTGACATCTATTTGACATCTGTAGAGCACTACAGAATATGTTGGCGCTTTCCAAATAAAAGATAATAATAATAACATGTCTGGCTAACTCCAGTTTTGAGACAGCTTCTTCTATGAGCTCATGTCACGTGCCAGACAGAGTATCATACTTAAAATTAATTTGATGCAGAAATATACATTAATTTGTTTTTTTACATGAGACCCCAGTGCCAAATTCGAGTTAATCACTGATATTTGCAGATTACCAAATATTTTTTTAATATAGCATACATAAACAAAAGCTTAGAAGAGAAGCGACAAGGGTAAATTGGAAATTACCCAGTTGTGAATTGTAATTGTAAGATCCCTACAAACTATTTAACAAATATTGGACCATCAGCACCATTAAAATACTTGGTAGATGTTAATGTTATTTAAAAAGTTAAATATTGTTTTTACAGCTACTTCACATTAAACATTAAAAGTTAAAATTCAAACAAAAGGTGTCATAAAAAAATAAATGTCACCAAAACAGAGGTACACCATCACAATTGATATCAATACTGTTTTATTAAAATGTAGAGTAAAATTGCACCATATCTAAAAACATATTTCTTCCCAAACCAAACCTAATAAAACCAGTGCAAAGTATGAAATGGCAGTTGCACATTTTATCTATTTCTTTTTTGCAGTGTATATTTACAAAAAAATTCCACTGCATATTATAAAGTAGGTAATACATTTCTATTTGTATCTTTTGTATCTGAGTAGAATTGTAGCCAACATGTATTTTACAAACAAATATTATTTAACATCAACACTGTGTTAGGGGAAAAAATTTAATTTTTTAGAATAGCTACATAACGACAAAATTGTTTAGAAAAAAGGCATGTCTATAAAAACTCTCATTTAATTTGCAATCCTCATTCTGTTACTTCCTTTCATATATAAATTGATATTTATCCTTGCTAAAGTCCAGTTTCAATTATAATTATCTAAATAAATTATTCATCAATGATATTTGTTTTAAATAAGATATTTGGCAATCAAATTATATAATTTCCCTCAGGTAGACTAAACTCTGGACCTCTTTTGAAAGACCATTTGATCAATATAATGGCCGCCTCCATAACCACACAATTACATATAAAAATTAAATGCTATCACATATATAGTAGTCGTAATTGTGTGGTTGTTGGTAACGCAATGTTAAAATTGTGGGGCTCATGAAGAGAGGCGAGCAGTCAACTGAGGGACTCATCGCCAGCGGCTCAGGCAGAAAAGTTAAATGTACAGAAAAGGTAAATGTGTTTATATATATATATATATATATATATATATATATATATATATAAATATTTTATTTACCTTTTTATACTAATATATTCCCCTATACTGCCTATATAGATGATTCTAACAAATGTATGTTATGGTATTCATGGAAATATATAAGAAAAATGTCTCATGGCTTATAGGGCAAAAAGCAGTGACAGAAAATGGAAAGGAAAAAGGATAAAGAGGCAGGCAAGTGTAAACGGGTAGACACATACTCATAGGGAGGCATGGGAAGCATAGGATGGCAATACTAAAGGAAACCAACACTGGGAAGAGCACATGGACTGTTGTTACCCAACATCAATTACAAAGTGTCACTCACACTTAAATAAAAATAACAGAGTATCAATCTCGCAAATATGTATTATTTTAGGTTACAGAGTGAGTCTGTGCATTTCACGTATTAGGAAAAGATTTCCTAGCGTCCCTTTCAGTTGTATGTGGTCTTCTTATATCTTCTATCCTGTTGATAGCTTGAGTGACATATTGTTTCTCCACATAATGTAAAATCCAGGCAGATCGTAACAATGTTCATCAGTTTCCCATAGTAAATTACATTAAAATGTTTATATAACTGTATGAAAAATTGGTAATTAAATGCCTCCTCTATAGCTGGTCTTTATAATTGTGCAAATGATTCCACTTAATGTTGCCTCAATTTAATTGTGTAAAACCATAAAAAAACTAACCATTTATTGAGTTCTTTCATTCCTTTTAAGAGAGGCATATGTGACAGGGCAGTGATGTTGGTACAAATTATCCACCAGAGTGTTACTCCCAGGAACAACAGTCTCTGTTTCCTTGTTCATGTAGTTCCAGAGATGCAGAGCAAATGAATCATTGAATGTTGGTTGTGTTTTCCAAACTTGATAGTACAACTTCCAAGATGGATATGCAATTGGGTAGAAGCGTTGTGGGTGCAGGAAGGAAATATTTCCACACATGACATCCTCTACACTCTTAAATTTAGGTATGGCACAGAATTTATTCAGAACTCGGGTAAATAAACCCGGTCCTTGATGTCCCCATACTGCTCCATTATAATTCTGAACAAAGTCTTCCATGCTGATCCAACTGAAATTGTGACCTTGAGATAGACCAAAAACACCATTACTAGAATACTGAGAAGACTCAGCTGCCAAAAAGTTGTCATATGGGATTCGTCGAATTGAGATGATGTCAGTGTCCATATAAATACCACCATATTTCCAAATGAGGGCCAACCTGCAGCCATCTGAGCTGACATGGATCCAATGTCTTTCCAGTTTTGGGTTAACCTACAAATGTAAAAACAGTTAGTGCTGGAGGTAAAAAGAAAAAGGGGAAATAGGAAATTTGAAAAGTTGTTTAATTGTTTAAGAAGTCTAAAAAATCTTGGTGCAAATATATGGTTGTGTCCATTTGGTACAGCTAAAATTCATGTTTGTATCTGTCTTATATAAACAAAGGTCTGATTTGTACTGGTGGCTATTATAATTTCTGGAAAACCTGTTTTCACTTAAAGAGTAAGTATCACCTAAAGACAGGTTGCTCTTATATGAAAGATTTCTCTTTGAGAAGTTGAAATATATATGTAATAGTCCTAACACTTGCTTGGCTTAGATACCTCTGTATATTAGATGATGTGAGTTCCTGGGAACAAAAAAAAACAGTTTGCTGATCACAGGTTACAAATGTGAGTGTCACTTGACATTTTGATCCAAAGAGCTCACAGAGCTTGCTATAGTTCAAATATTTCTATTCTGCATTTAAAATATCGTATTTTAACTACTGAAAAAAGTTTTTTTTTATTTTAAGATAAATAATAGAGCTATAGTATAGGAAATGACATTAGATATAGACAGTTTGGCATTGTTTTCACCTCTTCTGTCCATATAATATTTTAGAAACAGATGGACAGTGGGTCACGTAGATGTGTGAACTGCAACATATTGCATTTTTGTTCCATTAGCTTTAAACTAAATAAGATCAGAAAATATAATTAAAATGGTCTTTGCCCTTTAAAGAACTACTTTTTCATATATATTTTTTATAATATACTCTTTGGAAAAGCTTCACTTAAAAATAGTCAACATGCTTTAATTAATTAATTAATTGTGTTTATGCAAATAAGCTGTGGAGGAATCTACCATTTTAGTTTCCAGAGGCCGGCTTCCTGATGTGGAAGGAAACTTTTAAATGGAAAGAGAAAGCTCTGTCTGCACAATAGGAATGTGAAAGTAACTACTGCCAGTGCTCATATAAGCACTAATGCAAAGTTAATTAGTTTACAAGTACACACCTCACTGAGATAGAACTTACAAGGAGCAGGCTCAGTAAAGAAAATGGAAGCCTGTAGTAAATAATATTTGCATATAAAAGTGACACATCTTTATGTTCTAAAAACATTTTGTTTGTTATAAAGTTCATTTATTCAAAATACCATATAGAACACATTTAACCACAAAGAATGGCAGCTTCCACTCTCCACAGAGGGGTAACTAGCAAAGGAGGCAAGTTTCATATCTTTTACACAGATAATTAATCTTCTCTAATAGTGATCTATAATAGAAAATAAATATAAGTTTAGTTGGAACTAGCAGCCTTATTAAATTGCGATTCGGTAAATTTAAAAAGGCTCTATATAAGCACACCGCATATTTTTTTTACAGAAGTTTTTAGTTGGTGAACTTCTATCCAAAAGCAAGGTCTTCACTAACTAAAAACTTCTGTAAATAAAATATGCTGTGTGCTTAAATAGAGCCCTCTTAAATGTACCGAATCGCAATTTAATAAGGCTGTAGGCCTTTAATTTTATATTTTACTTTATATTCACTTAAGTCTATCTACGATTGTGTGTTAATGGGACAGATTGACATTAATACTTATGTTTCATATGATTTGACAAGCAGAGATCAAACTGTGAGTGGGGGAGTGGGTGGGGATATTAAAGACATGTTCTGACTTCACACCTTTTGGTCGTCCAACGTGTCAGTACGGATATATTTCGTACTCATGTTTTCTTACACATGTCAGCATAAACAAATAAAGCAGCAAACAGATTCTCCGATAGTAAGAAATTAAACAAGCAATGCATTCTTAGATAGCTGACATGAACAAGAAAAGCATGGGAGTGGCGTGCATTTAATGACAATATGTAGGAAGAATTACTCACAAGAATAGAGATAAGCTATGTGTCTCTCTCCAAGAAGTTTCTAAGGACTGAATCAGTGGCCCTGTAGGTTCAATGAGAGTGATGTATAACTTATACGTTAAAGGGCCACTGTGGTGATATATTGAAATTTTATTGTTTTGAAGAACTACAAATGAGAATTTGCTAAATATATTTTGAATGAAAAACTAAAATAATACAACCTCTAATATATTACCTTTTATATGCAGTTATGCTGCTGTGGAAGCTACTATTTTCATTTCTTGTAAGTAACTTCCTGAGATAGGAGGAGACCTACAATGCACATGAAGTTTTATCTACACAATATAAATGTGGCATCTGAGCTTTCAGTAGTTGTAATGAAGTGGTCATTAGTTTACAGGACACACCCTCTTAATAGAGTAACAGGCAGGATCAGCTTACAAAAAATAAAAGCAAAGCAAGATGAAATTTACAAGAACCATCTGTTAATTTAACATCTCAAAAAAATGTTCATGATTTATATTCCAAACTATAGTGGTCATTTTATTTTTGACAAGAAGACCAACCAAACATGCTGTTTTTACTGTTGAAGGTCGTGAGAAGATATGATTGATTGACTTTGAGGAGGATGTATTATAGTTTTTGTCCCATATATGTCTGAAACCTTTTGAAGTGTATGGAAACGCACATGTGATAAATATAATGGTTTAACAATAATATTGTCAACGTATGTTTTAATGTATAAATTACATTTGCTTCATATGTGTCAAACTGTTCACATTTAAAAATTGTTTGTCATGACCTGTACGATATTGTTAAAATAAGTTTTCCTGTGTCCTTTGCTCTCCTGGTTGGTAATGCCATCTCACCCATTCAGGCTATCGTTTGGACAAACTGATCTAAACCACAGTATCCAGTGGGCCAAATTACTTGGCGTAAACCAACTGTCTATTTAAAGGACCACCATGCAATGAAAAAAAAAATGTGTTTGAAAAAGTTAAATCTGTCTCAGAGCAGGAACAAAGTAATACATCTAGTGCTTCATTAGATAAATTAATGATGTTGTCCAGGCATATAACGAGGAGGGCAAGGATAGCAAACCGGTCCACCATAAAACCCTGTGGCCAGTCAGGTAATTTTGCACAGGAATGTCTTCAAGGAATGCAACCCCAATAGAGGCAATAAGGAGACTCAGAGACAGCCTTGAGTACCAGCCATAAAATGTCCTTGCAAGTCCACTTAACCGGAGTATGACAAAAACCTACCATATACCTGATAGTTAATGAAAAATGTTGTGAATTCCTGATTGTCACAGGAGGCATGTATTCCTGTACTATGCAGAAAGGAACTGGGTTACCCATGTCTGTACCACTGTATGCACTCAAGACTTCTCAGGGATGATACAGACTGTACTATATACTCAAATGGTATGGTTATTCTCTGATGCATCCTGTCTCTTCTCCTCCTATTTCCTATAAATGCAACAATTTTCTGCTCTCCAGAAGGAATGTATTGCACCTTTTCAGGAATACCCAGACAGATGGTGACTGGTTCCAGCCGTACCATGACAAGTTTCTCTTCTGTCTCTTTCTTCCACTTTTGGTGGGTGCATGTAGCTCCTAGCAAGCCTGAAGAAGATCTTGCCACTATTGTTACTCCATAGTACCCTACAATCCAAATGGCCAAGACTTGGATTATGAGTAAGACTGGGAAGAAGCTTGGATGAGTTCTCCAGCCAGAGAGACAGCAATATTTAATACTTTCATTTTCTTTGGACCAGAACAGTAATTAAGCTAATCAATGGAGGGCCCCGGTGCAAAAAATAGTTTGCTTCCCCCCTCAATATAGATATTGTTTTCATTCCTCCGGAAAAAAAAAAAAAAAACTTGTGTTGATCCATATATATATTATATACATAGTTGTCAGTGTTGGTCACTTTGTGATGTTGGTCACACAATGTTAAATATTGCGGCCCTTGCGAAGCGAGGCAAGCAGCTGAGGCATGCGACTGCAAGGCCCATGGGACTTTTTCCCTCCACCTAAAAGATTTCAGTTTGTTTTTCAATTTAGTTGTACAGTTTATAGGTCACATTAAAGGTGGAAAAAGTTCTGAAATGATTTATCTTTGTCAAATTTTTTTACAGAACAGAAACCTGATATTTTAACAGGGGTGTGTAGACTTTTTATATCCACTGTATCACATATATAGTTGTGAGCGTACGGGCCGTTGCTCACACTTGCAGGCTCGCGTAGCGAGGGCCTACGCGAGCCGCGGACCTCACGTAACGAGGGGCGCGGCTCATCGCACCCCGGGAGCCTGCACGGCTCCCCCTGCCGCACCAATGCTCCCCAGCGGCCCACAGCACCCCAGGAGCCTGCACGGTTCCCCCTGCCCCACTGAAGCTCCCCAGTGGCCCACAGCAGGAGGGAGACAGGATGGGGCAAGGGAGGGACAGGATGGGGGAAGGGAGCAAGGAGAGGGGGTGAGACACAGGGCGGGGGTTGAGACACAGGGCTGGGGGGGGGAAGGGGGCATAGAGACACGGGGGCGGGAGGGGGCATAGAGACACAGAGGAGGGAGAAGGGGGCATAGAGACACAGAGGAGGGAGAAGGGGGCAAAGAGAGACAGAGGGGGAGAGACACAGGGGAGGTAGAGGGGGAAGAGACACAGGGGAGGGAGATGAGGGGAATGAGAGACAGGGGAGGGAGAGAGGAGGGAATGAGACAGGGGAGTGATAGAGGGGGCAAAGAGAGACAGGGGAGGGATAGAGAGGGCAAAGAGTGACAGAGGAGGGATAGAGGGGGCAAAAGAGTGACAGGGGTGAGATAGAGGGGGCAAAGATTTACAGGGGAGGGATACAGGGGGCAAAGAGTGACAGGGGAGGGATACAGGGGGCAAAGAGTGACAGGGGAGGGATAGAGGGGGCAAAGAGAGACGGGGATGGATAGAGGGGGCAAAGAGAGACAGGGGAGATAAAGAGGAGGCAATGAGAGACAGGGAAGGGAGAGAGGGGGCAAAGAGAGACAGGGAAGGGAGGGAGGGGTCAAAGAGAGACAGGGGAGGGAGAGAGGCAGCAAAGAGAGACGGGGAGGGATAGGAGGCAAAGAGAGACAGGGAGGGAGAGGGGGCAAAGAGAGACAGGGGTTGGAGAGAGGGGGCAAAGAGAGACATGGGAGGGAGAGAGGGGGAAAAGAGAGACAAGGGAGGGAAAGAGGGGGCAAAGAAAGACAAGGGAGGGAGAGAGAGGGCAAAGAGAGACAGGAGGGGGGAGGGAAAGAGACATGGGTGACAGGGGAGGGATAGAGGGGGCAAAGGGTGTCAGGGGAGGGAGAGAGGGGGCAAAGAGAGAAGGGGATGGATAGAGGGGGCAAAGAGAGACAGTGGAAATATAGAGGGGGCAATGAGAGACAGGGAAGGGAGAGAGGGGGCAAAGAGAGACAGGGAAGGGAGAGAGGAGGAAAAAAGAGACAGTGGAGGGAGAGAGGCGGCAAAGAGAGGCGGGGAGGGAGAGGAGGCAAAGAGAGACCGGGAGGGAGAGGGGGCAAAGAGAGACAGGGGTGGGAGAGAGGGGGCAAAGAGAGACAGGGGAGGCAGAGAGGGGGAAAAGAGAGACAAGGGAGGGAGAGAGGCGGCAAAGAAAGACAAGGGAGGGAGAGAGAGGGCAAAGAGAGTCAGGAGGGGGGAGTGAAAGAGACATGGGAGAGAGAAATGTTTGGGAAAAACTTGATCTTGCTGTTATTTTTTGACTGGCAAGTCGCTAGTATATATATATATAAAATTTGTAGAGAATAATATGTAATATAGAAGAACCAGAAGGAGATGACTTACAGGAACCATAAGTTTTGAGATACTTTTTACTACCATACCTACCTTCCCTATATTGTATAGGAGGTAGGTACCTAATCCCTGGTGTCTAGCAGCAGTAGGAGAGAGATCACAACTAGTCCTCCCCTGATCTCTCCGTTTTCTTCAACCTCACCTCTTGTGTCAGGATAAATCTGGCAGCAGGGTCTTATGCCGATCAGAGTAATCAGAGCAATCAAACAGTTAAAGGCACAGAAGGTGAAAAGCAGAGGAAATGATCAACAAACAATATAATCTGTGAGGGAGGATTTGTCTACCCCATTCCCCAACCCCCTCCCCCGCCGGTCTACCCCATTCCCCAACCCCCGCCCCCCCCGTTCCTACTCCCCTGCTTGTCAGTGAAGTATTTCCTAGAATTTGGGTATGTGCAAACCTCCAGTGAGATAACGGTACCCACTTTGCCAATGGTAAAATGACACTGGTTTGTAAAATGTTTCAATCAAACACAAGTTTTCCTCTATGTACCATTCACAATATTATGGTATTGTAGAATGGGCAAATTATATCTTAAAAACTAAACGTGCTAAGTTTTGTCATCAAACTAATAAAAACTGAGTTAATTGTCTTCACCTGCCCCTTATAAGTATGCATAATTCATGTAAAAGGGTGTGTCACTGAACCCATCATCAATTGTTGGAAGCTAGACCCATGACTATTACTTTTTCTAGACCTGACTAACTAGTTCTTCAGTTAGATGTTTCGACTAATTAACTGCAAACATAACTTAAATGCCTACTACTACCCTGGGAACTAGCTTTTAAGTGGTGCATGAACTATCAATAAAGACAACTCCTGTATCATCACTAGAAGATACTACAATTCACTTCTTCCTTGGTGTCTTTGTCTTTATAAAAGACTTTAAGAGAAAATGGAACTCTCCACACAGAAAAATATTATTCAGGTGATACTTGCCATTCCCACAGCAGTCAAAATAGCAGAAAATACTACTGTATTCACAACTTACACTGCACTGCTGCCACTAGCTCTATTTTGCTTCAGTACTCTTGGATTATATACTGTTGATTCTTGTTTTTTTTCCACTTACAGTTCAAACTTCATACAGCATTATCCAAGAATATACCTCTATTATCTTGCCTTCTTTTACACCCCGTAGGCACACCAAACTTCCAGGTCCTTGGACTTCTTTGGGGTGTACCATGAAAGAATGGGTTTACCCTAGGCTGTTTTGCTATGGTCTTCATGACTCAATATTTTCCTAAACACTGGCAAGTTTCCAACATCTTTAAAAAATTCCAAAATGACATACCCTCATCTGACTCAGCTTCTGCATCTAACTATTCCCTATCTCTCTACTTCCCCTGGCTTCAAAACTCCTTGAGCAACTTGTCTACAATCACCTTACCCAAATTAATTCCTCCAGTTCCCTACTTGACCAGTTCCAAATCTGGCTGATTGCCCCAACACGATACAGAGACAGCAACTAATGACTTACTCACCACCAAGTCAAAGGGACACTTCTCTATTCTAATTCTCCTCGATCACTCTGCTGCTTTGACACAGTCTACCAATCTCTTCTAATCCAAATTCTCAGCTCTCCTGGCAACTGTGACACAGCTCACTCCTGATTCATATCATACCTACAAGATTGAACATTTAGTGTCTCCTTCTCTGGCACCTCTTTTTCGCC
This sequence comes from Discoglossus pictus, assembly GCA_027410445.1. Lineage (NCBI taxonomy): Eukaryota > Metazoa > Chordata > Amphibia > Anura > Alytidae > Discoglossus > Discoglossus pictus. The sequence continues at coordinate 383,377,524 of CM050165.1, read as the reverse complement.
TCACCCTCTGACTGTTGGTGTACCCCAAAGTTCAGTCCTATAAGACACAACTAAAATTCTAACGTATTGTGTCATCATATCTTGCCTCGACTTCTGCAACTCACTCTTTGTTGGCCACCCCATCACCCACTCTAATTCATAATGAAAGCATCCACTAGGCAAACCTGGGCATTTTATGGCCACGGGCCAGATGGAGCCCACAACCCTTAAATGCCCAGGTCTGATCATATATTTCTTTGGACTATGAATACAATGTATTTCTTTGACAATGTTATGGCACCCGATGCACAGCGCAGGAGGAGTTGACTGAGCAGAGCTCCCCAGGCTCTGGACTGCCTGGCCTCTGTCAGCCCCTGTCCCGGATCCCATTGCTCAGTGGTTTGGTATCCTTTCCCTGACGGAACTTCATACATAATGTGACGTGGCCCTGCAGTATGAATACCCAACCACTGAGCATTGCGATCTGGGACAGGGACAGCAACTCACAAGTAAGAGGAGGGGGCGGGTGAATAGTATGACGAGGGGCCATTGGGGTTTTGCTCCTGAGCAGGGCCAGTTTTTTTTTTGGGTGGGGTAATTAATGGTGCTGCTGAGGGGGCCCTGGGGTTATTATGGCTGCTGAGGGGGCCTGGGGTGAATATGGCTGCTAAGGGGCATGGGGAGTGAATGGTGTGACAAGGGGGCCCTGATTTTTTTTGGAGAGTGCATGATGCTGTTGAGGGGGCCCTGGGTATTTTTTGGGGGGCGGAATGGTGCTTCTGAGGGGGCCCTGCGGGGTTGGGGAGTGAATATTGCTGCTGAGGGGGCCATATGATGGGGGAGTTGTGGGGTGAATATGGCATCTGAAGAGGATGGGGGTTGAATGGTGCTGCTGAGGGGGCCTGGGACTGTTGCAGGGGGGGGTGTATATGGCTGCTTAGTCACTTGGGGAGGGGTAATTAGTGTTTCAAGGGGTGCTTGTTTTTATAGGGGTTAAATAATGCTGCTGAGGGGGCACCGGGGGTTTTGGGGGGTGAATGGTGCTCCAGAGGGGCAATAGGGGAGTTAATATTGCTGCAAAGGGGACCCTGGGGGTGAATATGGCTGCTGAGGGGGCCTGGGGTGTGAACATTGCTGCTGAGGGGTTGTGGGGGTGAATGGTGCTGAGGAGGGGGCCTGAGGGTGTTGGGGGTAAATGGTGCTGCTGAGGGAGCCTGGGGGCGTGAATATTGCAGCTGAGAGGGTTGGAGGCGTGAATGGAGCTGCTGAGGTGGGCCTGGGGGTGTTGGGGTGAATGGTGCTGCTGAGAAGGGCTGGGTGGGTGAATATTGCTGCTGAGGGGGTAGGAGGGGTGAATGGTGTTGCTGAGGGGCCTGGAGGTGTTTGACAATAAACTGTAGTTTACATATATATATATATATATATATATATATATATATATATATATTTATGTATATGTGTGTGTGTACATAAATGGCACTGGAGGGTGGCCCTCCACATAAGTCCCAGCTTCTCATTTGGCCCCTTTAGCAAATGAATTGCCCACCCCTGCACTAGACTCATATAGGATACTCAACGCTCAGTGTCTGCAGCACCTGTCTGACTGTCACTCCACTGGTTTCCCCTAGCCTCCAGAATAACATTTTAAATCATGACCAAAAATTATAAAGCTCTCAATATTAGTGCACCCCTTTATATCTCTGCTCTTGTCTCAAAATATGCACCCGCCCTCTTTACTCTGACCTGACCTTTTTCTGTCCTGCTCTCTTATCACCTCCTCTCACTCCCACCTTCAGAACTTTTCTACCCCTATTCTTCAAAGCCTTCGAAAACTCACTAAAACTTATCTGTTCAAAGAAGCTTATCACCTTCAGCCTTAATACGCATAACCCATCTATTAGCGAGTTTTCAATCTTCTAAGGTGCTTTAGGGCAAGCACTATGCATGTATGAATTTAATCTCAATGTTTTATAATTATTTTTGGCATGTATTTAACATCTGTAGAGCACTACAGAATATGTTGGTGCTTTCCAAATAAAAGATAATAATAATAACATGTCTGGCTAACTCCAGTTTTGAGACAGCTTCTTCTATGAGCTCATGTCACGTGCCAGAGTATCATACTTAAAATTAATTTGATGCAGAAATATACATTAATTTGTTTTTTTTACATGAGACCCCAGTGCCAAATTCTATCTAATCACTGATATTTGCAGATTACCAAATATTTTTTTAATATAGCATACATAAACAAAAGCTTAGAAGAGGAGCGACAAGGGTAAATTGGAAATTACCCAGTTGTGAATTGTAATTGTAAGATCCCTACAAACTATTTAACGAATATTGGACCATCAGCACCATTAAAATACTTGGTAGATGTAAATGTTATTTAAAAAGTTAAAGATTGTTTTTACAGCTACTTCACATTAAACATTAAAAGTTAAAATTCAAACAAAAGGTGTCATAAAAAAATAAATGTCAACAAAACAGAGGTACACCATCACAATTGATATCAATACTGTTTTATTAAAATGTAGAGTAAAATTGCACCATATCTAAAAACATATTTCTTCCCAAACCAAACCTAATAAAACCAGTGCAAAGTATGAAATGGCAGTTGTACGTTTAATTTATTTCTTTTTTGCAGTGTATATTTACAAAAAAAATTCCACTGCATATTATAAAGTAGGTAATACATTTCTAATTGTATCCTTTGTATCTGAGTAGAATTGTAGCCAACATGTATTTTACAAACAAATATTATTTAACATCAACACTGTGTTAGGGGAAAAAATTAAATTTTTTAGAATAGCTACATAATGACAAAATTGTTTAGAAAAAAGGCATGTCTATAAAAACTCTCAGGGAAGAATACCATTTTAAAAACATTTAATTTGCAATCCTCATTCTGTTACTTTTTTCATATATAAATTGATATTTATCCTTGCAAAAGTCCAGTTTCAATTCTAATTATCTAAATAAATGATTTATCAGTGATATTTGTTTTAAATAAGATATTTGACAATCAAATTATATAATTTCCCTCAGGTCGACTAAACTCTGGACCTCTTTTGAAAGATCATTTGATCAATATAAAGGCCTCCTCCATAACCACACAATTACATATAAAAATTAAATGCTATCACATATATAGTAGTCGTAATTGTGTGGTTGTTGGTAACGCAATGTTAAAATTGTGGGGCTCATGAAGCGAGGCGAGCAGTCAACTGCAAGTTTTGCGATACGAGCCGTTACGGCGTGCAACTGCGAGGCCCACGGGACCCTTTGCCAGCGGCTCAGGACTAAGGCTGCAATGAGTGCCTTCGGCACTCATTGCAGGGGTTGTAGATAAGCGCCGCAGGAGCTCATCCCGAGACACGCAGGACTTAGCTGCAATGAGCTCCAAAGGCGCTCATTGCAGGGTTAATGAGCGCCACAGGCACTCATCCTGAGACACGCGGGGGCCCTGGACTTAACAACGGCCACAAAATTACGGCCTGTAGGACTTTGGATGAGAAAGAACGTAGAAAGACTGCGGGGCTCCAAAAATTACAACTTTAACGGCCGAACAACCAAACTGGAAAGACCTGCAAAAACACACGAATATGCCTCAAATTAACTTACGCAGTCACAGACAGCACAGTTGGAGAGCCAGGGAGCCTGTGAGTGAGGTTGCAAGTTAATTTGAGGCATATTTGCCGCTTTTTCACAATCGAAAATGGTTTAACTGAGAAGAAAAATGGCTGCCGAAAAAATATAAACACGTCGAAATAGAGGCAGAAGGACCTAAGTAAGAGCCTTAAGCAGTAAGACTTAACGCAAACCAGTAACACTTAATACAAACCAGTAACATTGAACCCAAGGCAGTAACACTCATCAGGAGGCACCTAAACTACACAAGGGGACAGGCTTGTAATGAGCGCCGAAGGTGATCATTGCAAAGCAGGAAAGTTGTTGCTCGCAATGAGCGCCAAAGGGCTCAGCGTGGGGCTTCGCTGTGAGCACCAAAGATGCTCAGAGGGGCCATAGCCTCGAATTTTGTGGCAATGTGGCAAACAGCATTGCCAGGCTTCAAATTTTATTGCCGTCCTTTTTGACGGGCAAGTCGCTAGTATTGTTTATATAAAAAAAAAAAACATTTTTCCATTGTTGATAGCATACTGTAAATACATGACTACAGTGGCACTCTATGCTATCAGTTATAGCGCTCCCCTTAACACATATAATTAATGTACATAAAAGGTAAACGTGTTTTTATATATATATATATATATATATATATATATATAAATATTTTATTTACATTTTTATACTAATATATTCCCCTATACTGCCTATATAGATGACTAACAATTGTATGTTATGGTATTCATGAGAATATATAAGAAAAATGTCTCATGGCTTATAGGGCAAAAAGCACTGACAGCAAATGGAAAGGAAAAAGAATAAAGAGGCAGGCAAGTGTAAACTGGTAGACACATACTCATAGGGAGGCATGGGAGGCATAGGATGGCAATACTAAAGGAAACCAACACTGGGAAGAGCACATGGACTGTTGTTACCCAACATCAATTACAAAGTCTCACTCACACTTAAATAAAAATAACAGAGTATCAATCTGGCAAATATGTATTATTTTAGGTTACAGAGTAAGGGCCTCATTCTATTAACGGCCGTAGGAGATGCAGGGCCGCAAGGACCGGCCGCAAGCTATTCGGCTATTCTATTCCCCTCAGGCCGGGGATTCCGGCAGGCTTGCGGCCGGTGCCTTGCTATCCCTTGCGGCCGCACGCGCCGTAGGAAAGCCTTTGATCTAAAACGGCCGCAAGAGTTGCGGCCGCAAGAAAAGCCCGGTTGCTATTCTATTGCTCCGGGAACCCTCTCTGCAAGGCTTAAACCGAGCCGCAGCTTACTTGCAGGAAAAAGGTCCCGCTAGCACGAATTAAGCACATTATAAAGCAGAAATAAAGGCGTCCTGCACTCTGAGGAGACTATAGAGTGATTGTAGGTGTTAGCAAAAATAGCACAACATTCCCCTATACTCAAATCCGTAAAAAAAAAAATTTTTTTATATATGTCAAATATTTATGTAAAAAGTCCAAAGTGCTTGGAGCACCTCAGACCCGGCCACGCTGCGGCCAGAAAATAAACAGTTAATGTAAACTCGGATTTTGGCTGATGTGCAAGCTTGAGAGGGGGTTACTATTAATCCTCATGTCCCCCAATATGATCCCTAGCATTTACAGAGCTTTACAGTGCTGTCTTGAATTTATTTTTGACTTTAAAGATTTCTGAGGTTACGGCCGGTTGCAAGATATACGGCCGTTTAATAGAATTGCGAGGTAACGGAACCCCCGCAAGGAATCGCAGCCTTGCGGCCGTTTTACGGCCGATAATAGAATGAGGCCCTAAGTCTGTGCATTTCACATATTAGGAAAAGATTTCCTGGCGTCCCTTTCAGTTGTATGTGATCTTCTTATATCTTCTTTCACATGATAGCTCGAGTGACATATTGTTTCTCCACATAATGTAAAATCCAGGCAGATTGTAACAATGTTCATCAGTTTCCCATAATAAATTATATTAAAATGTTTATATAACTGTATGAAAAAATGCTAATTAAATGCCTCCTCTATAGCTGGTCTTTATAATTGTGCAAATGATTTGGATTCCACTTAATGTTGCCTCAATTTAATTGTGTAAAACCATAAAAAAACTAACCATTTATTGAGTTCTTTCATTTCTTTTAAGAGAGGCATATGTGACCGGGCAGTGATGTTGGTACAAATTATCCACCAGAGTGTTACTCCCAGGAACAACAGTCTCTGTTTCCTTGTTCATGTAGTTCCAGAGATGCAGAGCAAATGAATCATTGAATGTTGGTTGTGTTTTCCAAACTTGGTAGTACAACTTCCAAGATGGATATGCAATTGGGTAGAAGCGTTGTGGGTTCAAGAAGGAAATATTTCCACACATGACATCCTCTACACTCTGAAATTTAGGAATGGAACAGAATTTATTCAGAACTCGGGTAAATAATCCCGGTCCTTGATGTCCCCATACTGCTCCATTATAATTCTGAACAAAGTCTTCCATGCTGATCCAACTGAAATTGTGACCTTGAGATAGACCAAAAACACCATTACTAGAATACTGAGAAGACTGGGCTGCCAAAAAGTTGTCATATGGGATTCGTCGAATTGAGATGATGTCAGTGTCCATATAAATACCACCATATTTCCAAATGAGGGCCAACCTGCAGCCATCTGAGCTGACATGGATCCAATGTCTTTCCAGTTTTGGGTTAACCTACAAATGTAAAAACAGTTAGTGCTGGAGGTAAAAAGAAAAAGGGGAAATAGGAAATTTGAAAAGTTTTTTAATTGTTTGAGAAGTCTAAAAATCTTGGTGCAAATATATGATTGTGTCCATTTGGTACAGCTAAAATTCATGTTTGTATCTGTCTTATATAAACAAAGGTCTGATTTGTACTGGTGGCTATTATACTTTCTGGAAAACCTGTTTTCACTTAAAGAGTAAGTATCACCCAAAGACAGGTTGCTCTTATATGAAAGGTTTCTCTTTCAGAAGCTATATATATATAAAGTGGATATAAAAAGTCTACACACCCCTGTTAAAATGTCAGGTTTCTGTGCTGTAAAAAAATTAGACAAAGATAAATAATTTCAGAACTTTTTCCACCTTTAACGTGACCTGTAAACTGTACAACTCGATTGAAAAACAAACTGAAATCTTTTAGGTAGAGGGAAGAAAAAATATAAAAATAAAATAATATGATTGCATAAATATGCACACCCTTAAACTAATACTTTGTTGAATCACCTTTTGATTTTATTACAGCACTCAGTCTTTTTGCGTATTAATCTATCAGCATGGCACATTTTGACTTCGCAAGATTTGCCCACTCCTCTTTGCAAAAACACTACAAATCTGTCAGATTGCGAGGGCATCTCCTGTGCACAGCCCTCTTCAGATCACCCCACAGATTTTCAATCGGTTTCAGGTCTGGGCTCTGGCTGGGCCATTCCAACATTTTAATCTTCTTCTGGTGAAGCCATTCCTTTGTTGATTTGGATGTATGCTTTGGGTCGTTGTCATGCTGAAAGATGAAGTTCCTCTTCATGTTCAGCTTTCTAGCAGAAGCCTGAAGGTTTTGTGCCAATATTCACTGGTATTTGGAACTGTTCATAATTCCCTCTATCTTAACTAAGGCCCCAGTTCCAGCTGAAGAAAAACAGCCCCAAAGCATGATGCTGCCACCACTATGCTTCACTGTGGGTATGGTGTTCTTTTGGTGATGTGCAGTGTTGTTTTTGCACCAAACAAATCTTTTGGAATTATGGCCAAAAAGTTCAACCTTGGTTTCATCAGACCATAACACCTTTTCCCACATGCTTTTGAGAGACTTCAGATGTGTTTTTGCAAAATGTAGCCTGGCTTGGATGTTTTTCTTCGTAAGAAAAGGCTTTCGTCTTGCCACTCTACCCCATAGCCCAGACATATGAAGAATACGGGAGATTGTTGTCACATGTACCACACAGCCAGTACTTGCCAGATATTCCTGCAGCTCCTTTAATGTTGCTGTAGGCCTCTTGATAGCCTCCCAGACCAGTTTTCTTCTCGTCTTTTCATCAATTTTGGAAGGAGCTCCAGTTCTTGGTAATGTCACTGTTGTGCCATATTTTCTCCACTTGATGATGACTGTCTTCACTGTGTTCCATGGTATATCTAATGCCTTGGAAATTATGTTGTACCCTTCTCCTGACTGATACTTTTTAACAATGAAATCCCTCTTTGGAAGCTCTCTGTGGACCATGGCTTCTGCTGTGGGATGCTACTAAGAAAATTTCAGGAAAGACCAACTAGAGCAGCTGAACTTTATTTGGGGTTAATCAGAGGCACTTTAAATGATGGCAGGTGTATGCTGACTCCTATTTAACACAATTTGGAATGTGATTGTTTAATTCTGAACACCGCTACATCCCCAGTTATGAGAGGGTGTGGAGACTTATGCAACGACGTTTTTATTTTTTATTTTTCTTCCCTCCACTAAAAAAATTTCAGTTTGTTTTTCAATTGAGTTGTACATATTATAGGTCACATTAAAGGTGGAAAAAGTTCTGAAATGATTTATCTTTTTCTCATTTTTTTACAGCACAGAAACCTGACATTTTAACAGGGGTGTGTAGACTTTTTATATCCACTGTATATGTAAAAGTCCTAACACTTGCATGGCTTAGATACCTCTGTATATTAGATGATGTCAGTTCCTGGGAACAAAAAATATCAGTGTGCTGATCACGGGTTACAAATGTGAGTGTCACTTGACATTTTGATCCAAACAGCTCACAGAGCTCGCTATAGACCAAATATTTCTATTCAGCATTTAAAATATCATATTTTAACTATTGAAAAAAGTTTTTTTTTTATTAAAAGATAAATAATAGAGCTATAGTATAGGAAATGACATTAGCTATAGACAGTTTGGCATTGTTTTCACCTCTTCTGTCCATATAAGATTTTAGAAACCGATGAGCAGTGGGTCACGTAGATGTGTGAACTGCAACATATTGCATTTTTGTTCCATTAGCTTTAATCTAAATAAGATCAGAAAATACAATTAAAATGGTCTCTGCCCTTTAAAGAACTAATTTTTCATATATTTCTTTATAATATACTCTTTGGAAAAGCTTCACTTAAAAATAGTCAACATGCTTTAAGAATGTAAAAAAAAAAATAATACAGCCTTCAATTTATTATGTTTATGCAAATAAGCTGTGGAGGAATCTACCATTTTAGTTTCCAGAGGTCGGCTTCCTGAGGTGGAAGGAAACTTTTAAATGGAAAGAGAAAGCTGTGTCTTCACAATAGGAATGTGAAAGTAACTACTGCCAGTGCTCTTATAAGCACTAATGCAAAGCTCATTGGTTTACAAGTAAACACATCACTGAGATAGAACTTACCAGAAGCAGGCTCAGTAAAGAAAATGGATGCCTGTAGTAAATAATATTTGCATATAAAAGTGACACATCTTTATGTTCTAAAAACATTTTGTTTGTTATTAAGTTCATTTATTCAAAATACCATGTAGAACACATTTAACCACAAAGAGTGGCAGCTTCCACTCCCCAGAGAGGGGTAACTAGCAAAGGAGGCAAGTTCCATATCTTCTACACAGATAATTAATCTTCTCTAATAGTGATCTATAATAGAAAATAAATATAAGTTTAGTTGGAACTAGGCCTTTAATTTTATATTTTACTTTATATTCACTTAAGTCTATCTACGATTGTGTGTTAATGGGACAGATTGACATTAATAATTATGTTTCATATGATTTGACAAGCAGAGATCAAACTGTGAGTGGGGGAGTGGGTGGGGATATTAAAGACATGTTCTGACTTCACACCTTTTGGTCGTCCAACGTGTCAGTACGGATATATTTCTTACTCATGTTTTCTTACACATGTCAGCATAAACAAATAAAGCAGCAAACAGATTCTCCGATAGTAAGAAATTAAACAAGCAATGCATTCTTAGATAGCTGACATGAACAAGAAAAGCATGGGAGTGGCGTGCATTTAATGACAATATGTAGGAAGAATTACTCACAACAATAGAGATAAGCTATGTGTCTCTCTCCAAGAAGTTTCTAAGGACTGAATCAGTGGCCCTGTAGGTTCAATGAGAGTGAAGTATAACTTATACGTTAAAGGGCCACTGTGGTGATATATTGAAATTTTATTGTTTTGAAGAACTACAAATGAGAATTTGCTAAATATATTTTGAATGAAAAACTAAAATAATACAACCTCTAATATATTACCTTTTATATGCAGTTATGCTGCTGTGGAAGCTACTATTTTCATTTCTGGTAAGTAACTTCCTGAGATAGGAGGAGACCTACAATGCACATGAAGTTTTATCTACACAATATAAATGTGGCATCTGAGCTTTCAGTAGTTGTAATGAAGTGGTCATTAGTTTACAGGACACACCCTCTTAACAGGCAGGATCAGCTTACAGAAAATAAAAGCAAAGCAAGATGAAATTTACAAGAACCATCTGTTAATTTAACATCTCAAAAAAATGTTCAAGATTTATATTCCAAACTATAGTGGTCATTTTATTTTTGAAAAGAAGACCAACCAGACATGCTGTTTTTACTGTTGAAGGTCGTGAGAAGATATGATTGATTGACTTTGAGGAGGATGTATTATAGTTTTTGTCCCATATATGTCTGAAACCTTTTGAAGTGTATGGAAACGCACATGTGATAAATATAATGGTTTAACAATAATATTGTCAACGTATGTTTTAATGTATAAATTACATTTGCTTCATACGTGTCAAACTGTTCACATTTAAAAATTGTTTGTCATGACCTGTACGATATTGTTAAAATAAGTTTTCCTGTGTCCTTTGCTCTCCTGGTTGGTAATGCCATCTCACCCATTCAGGCTATCGTTTGGACAAACTGATCTAAACCACAGTATCTAGTGGGTCAAATTACTTGGCGTAGACCAACTGTCTATTTAAAGGACCACCATGCAATGAAAAAAAAAATGTGTTTGAAAAAGTTAAATCTGTCTCAGTGCAGGAACAAAGTAATACATCTAGTTCTTCATTAGATAAATTAATGATGTTGTCCAGGCATATAACGAGGAGGGCAAGGATAGCAAACCGGTCCACCATAAAACCCTGCGGCCAGTCAGGTAATTTTGCACAGGAATGTCTTCAAGGAATGCAACCCCAATAGAGGCAATAAGGAGCCTCAGAGACAGCCTTGAGTACCAGCCATAAAATGTCCTTGCAAGTCCACTTAACCGGAGTATGACAAAAACCTACCATATACCTGATAGTTAATGAAAAATGTTGTGAATTCCTGATTGTCACAGGAGGCATGTATTCCTGTACTATGCAGAAAGGAACTGGGTTACCCATGTCTGTACCACTGTATGCACTCAAGACTTCTCAGGGATGATACAGACTGTACTATATACTCAAATGGTATGGTTATTCTCTGATGCATCCTGTCTCTTCTCCTCCTATTTCCTATAAATGCAACAATTTTCTGCTCTCCAGAAGGATTGTATTGCACCTTTTCAGGAATACCCAGACAGATGGTGACTGGTTCCAGCCGTACCATGACAAGTTTCTCTTCTGTCTCTTTCTTCCACTTTTGGTGGGTGCATATAGCTCTTAGCAAGCCTGAAGAAGATCTTGCCACTATTGTTACTCCATAGTACCCTACAATCCAAATGGCCAAAACTTGGATTATGAGTAAGACTGGGAAGAAGCTTGGATGAGCTCTCCAGCCAGAGAGACAGCAATATTTATTACTTTCATTTTCTTTGGACCAGAACAATAATTAAGCTAATCAATGGAGGGCCCCGGTGCAAAAAATATTTTGCTTCCCCCCTCAATATAGATATTGTTTTCATTCCTCCGAAAAAAAAAAAAAAACTTGTGTTGATCCATATATATATTATATACATAGTTGTCAGTGTTGGTCACTTTGTGATGTTGGTCACACAATGTTAAATATTGCGGCCCTTGCGAAGCGAGGCAAGCAGCTGAGGCATGCGACTGCAAGGCCCATGTGACTTTTTCCCTCCACCTAAAAGATTTCAGTTTGTTTTTCAATTGAGTTGTACAGTTTATAGGTCACATTAAAGGTGGAAAAAGTTCTGAAATGATTTATCTTTGTCAATTTTTTTTACAGCACAGAAACCTGACATTTTAACAGGGGTGTGTAGACTTTTTATATCCACTGTATCACATATATAGTTGTGAGCATACGGGCCGTTGCTCACACTTGCAGGCTCGCGTAGCGAGGGCCTACGCGAGCCGCGGACCTCACGTAACGAGGGGCGCGGCTCACCGCAACCCGGGAGCCTGCACGGCTCCCCCTGCCGCACCAATGCTCCCCAGCGGCCCACAGCACCCCAGGAGCCTGCACGGTTCCCCCTGCCCCACTGAAGCTCCCCAGTGGCCCACAGCAGGAGGGAGACAGGATGGGGCAAGGGAGGGACAGGATGGGGGAAGGGAGCCAGGAGAGGGGGTGAGACACAGGGCGGGGGTTGAGACACAGGGCTGGGGGGGGGGAAGGGGGCATAGAGACACGGGGGCGGGAGGGGGCATAGAGACACAGAGGAGGGAGAAGGGGGCATAGAGACACAGAGGAGGGAGAAGGGGGCAAAGAGAGACAGAGGGGGGGAGACACAGGGGAGGTAGAGGGGGAAGAGACACAGGGGAGGGAGATGAGGGGAATGAGAGACAGGGGAGGGAGAGAGGAGGGAATGAGACAGTGGAGTGATAGAGGGGGCAAAGAGAGACAGGGGAGGGATAGAGAGGGCAAAGAGTGACAGAGGAGGGATAGAGGGGGCAAAAGAGTGACAGGGGTGAGATAGAGGGGGCAAAGATTTACAGGGGAGGGATACAGGGGGCAAAGAGTGACAGGGGAGGGATACAGGGGGCAAAGAGTGACAGGGGAGGGATAGAGGGGGCAAAGAGAGACGGGGATGGATAGAGGGGGCAAAGAGAGACAGGGGAGATAAAGAGGGGGCAATGAGAGACAGGGAAGGGAGAGAGGGGGCAAAGAGAGACAGGGAAGGGAGAGAGGGGTCAAAGAGAGACAGGGGAGGGAGAGAGGCAGCAAAGAGAGACGGGGAGGGATAGGAGGCAAAGAGAGACGGGGAGGGAGAGGGGGCAAAGAGAGAAAGGGGTTGGAGAGAGGGGGCAAAGAGAGACATGGGAGGGAGAGAGGGGGAAAAGAGAGACAAGGAAGGGAGAGAGGGGGCAAAGAAAGACAAGGGAGGGAGAGAGAGGGCAAAGAGAGACAGGAGGGGGGAGGGAAAGAGACATGGGTGACAGGGGAGGGATAAAGGGGGCAAAGAGTGTCAGGGGAGGGAGAGAGGGGGCAAAGAGAGAAGGGGATGGATAGAGGGGGCAAAGAGAGACAGTGGAAATATAGAGGGGGCAATGAGAGACAGGGAAGGGAGAGAGGGGGCAAAGAGAGACAGGGAAGGGAGAGAGGAGGAAAAAAGAGACAGTGGAGGGAGAGAGGCGGCAAAGAGAGGCGGGGAGGGAGAGGAGGCAAAGAGAGACCGGGAGGGAGAGGGGGCAAAGAGAGACAGGGGTGGGAGAGAGGGGGCAAAGAGAGACAGGGGAGGCAGAGAGGGGGAAAAGAGAGACAAGGGAGGGAGAGAGGGGGCAAAGAAAGACAAGGGAGGTAGAGAGAGGGCAAAGAGAGTCAGGAGTGGGGAGGGAAAGAGACATGGGAGAGAGAAATGTTTGGGAAAAACTTGATCTTGCTGTTATTTTTTGACTGGCAAGTCGCTAGTATATATATATATATAAAATTTGTAGAGAATAATAAGTAATATAGAAGAACCAGAAGGAGATGACTTACAGGAACCATAAGTTTTGAGATACTTTTTACTACCATACCTACCTTCCCTATATTGTATAGGAGGTAGGTACCTAATCCCTGGTGTCTAGCAGCAGTAGGAGAGAGATCACAACTAGTCCTCCCCTGATCTCTCCGTTTTCTTCAACCTCACCTCTTGTGTCAGGATAATTCTGGCAGCAGGGTCTTATGCCGATCAGAGCGATCAGAGCAATCAAACAGTTAAAGGCACAGAAGGTGAAAAGCAGAGGAAATGATCAACAAACAATATAATCTGTGAGGGAGGATTTGTCTACCCCATTCCCCAACCCCCTCCCCCGCCGGTCTACCCCATTCCCCAACCCCCGCCTCCCCGTTCCTACTCCCCTGCTTGTCAGTGAAGTATTTCCTAGAATTTGGGTATGTGCAAACCTCCAGTGAGATAACGGTGCCCACTTTGCAAATGGTAAAATGACACTGGTTTGTAAAATGTTTCAATCAAACACAAGTTTTCCTCTATGTACCATTCACAATATTATGGTATTGTAGTATGGGCAAATTATATCTTAAAAACTAAACGTGCTAAGTTTTGTCATCAAACTAATAAAAACTGAGTTAATGGTCTTCACCTGCCCCTTATAAGTATGCATAATTCATGTAAAAGGGTGTGTCACTGAACCCATCATCAATTGTTGGAAGCTAGACCCATGACTATTACTTTTTCTAGACCTGACTAACTAGTTCTTCAGTTAGATGTTTCGACTAATTAACTGCAAACATAACTTAAATGCCTACTACTACCCTGGGAACTAGCTTTTAAGTGGTGCATGAACTATCAATAAAGACAACTCCTGTATCATCACTAGAAGATACTACAATTCACTTCTTCCTTGGTGTCTTTGTCTTTATAAAAGACTTTAAGAGAAAATGGAACTCTCCACACAGAAAAATATTATTCAGGTGATACTTGCCATTCCCACAGCAGTCACAATAGCAGAAAATACTACTGTATTCACAACTTACACTGCACTGCTGCCACTGGCTCTATTTTGCTTCAGTACTCTTGGATTATATACTGTTGATTCTTGTTTTTTTTCCACTTACAGTTCAAACTTCATACAGCATTATCCAAGAATATACCTCTATTATCTTGCCTTCTTTTACACCCCGTAGGCACACCAAACTTCCAGGTCCTTGGACTTCTTTGGGGTGTACCATGAAAGAATGGGTTTACCCTAGGCTGTTTTGCTATGGTCTTCATGACTCAATATTTTCCTAAACACTGGCAAGTTTCCAACATCTTTAAAAAATTCCAAAATGACATACCCTCATCTGACTCAGCTTCTGCATCTAACTATTCCCTATCTCTCTACTTCCCCTGGCTTCAAAACTCCTTGAGCAACTTGTCTACAATCACCTTACCCAAATTAATTCCTCCAGTTCCCTACTTGACCAGTTCCAAATCTGGCTGATTGCCCCAACACGATACAGAGACAGCAACTAATGACTTACTCACCACCAAGTCAAAGGGACACTTCTCTATTCTAATTCTCCTTGATCACTCTGCTGCTTTGACACAGTCTACCAATCTCTTCTAATCCAAATTCTCAGCTCTCCTGGCAACTGTGACACAGCTCACTCCTGATTCATATCATACCTACAAGATTGAACATTTAGTGTCTCCTTCTCTGGCACCTCTTTTTCGCCTCACCCTCTGACTGTTGGTGTACCCCAAAGTTCAGTCCTATAAGACACAACTAAAATTCTAACGTATTGTGTCATCATATCTTGCCTCGACTTCTGCAACTCACTCTTTGTTGGCCACCCCATCACCCACTCTAATTCATAATGAAAGCATTCACTAGGCAAACCTGGGCATTTTATGGCCACGGGCCGGATGGAGCCCACAACCCTTAAATGCCCAGGTCTGATCATATATTTCTTTGGACTATGAATACAATGTATCTCTTTGACACTATGCACAGCGCAGGAGGAGGTGACTGAGCAGAGCTCCCCAGGCTCTGGACTGCCTGGCCTCTGTCAGCCCCTGTCCCGGATCCCATTGCTCAGTGGTTGGGTATCCTTTCCCTGACGGAACTTCATACATAATGTGACGTGGCCCTGCAGTATGAATACCCAACCACTGAGCATTGCGATCTGGGACAGGGACAGCAACTCACAAGTAAGAGGAGGGGGCGGGTGAATAGTATGACGAGTGGCCATTGGGGTTTTGCTCCTGAGCAGGGACAGTTTTTTTTTTGGGTGGGGTAATTAATGGTGCTGCTGAGGGGGCCCTGGGGTGAATATGGCTGCTGAGGGGGCCTGGGGTGAATATGGCTGCTAAGGGGCATGGGGAGTAAATGGTGTGACAAGGGGGCCCTGTTTTTTTTTGGAGAGTGCATGATGCTGTTGAGGGGGCTCTGGGTATTTTTTGGGGGGCGGAATGGTGCTTCTGAGGGGGCCCTGCGGGGTTGGGGAGTGAATATTGCTGCTGAGGGGGCCATATGATGGGGGGGTTGTGGGGTGAATATGGCATCTGAAGAGGATGGGGGTTGAATGGTGCTGCTGAGGGGGCCTGGGACTGTTGCAGGGGGGGTGTATATGGCTGCTTAGTCACTTGGGGAGGGGTAATTAGTGTTTCAAGGGGTGCTTGTTTTTATAGGGGGTAAATAATGCTGCTGAGGGGGCACCGGGGGTTTTGGGGGGTGAATGGTGCTCCAGAGGGGCAATAGGGGAGTTAATATTGCTGCAAAGGGGACCCTGGGGGTGAATATGGCTGCTGAGGGGGCCTGGGGTGTGAACATTGCTGCTGAGGGGTTGTGGGGGTGAATGGTGCTGAGGAGGGGGCCTGAGGGTGTTGGGGGTAAATGGTGCTGCTGAGGGAGCCTGGGGGCGTGAATATTGCAGCTGAGAGGGTTGGAGGCGTGAATGGAGCTGCTGAGGTGGGCCTGGGGGTGTTGGGGTGAATGGTGCTGCTGAGGGGGCCTGGGGTATTGGGGTTGAATGGTGCTGCTGAGAAGGGCTGGGTGGGTGAATATTGCTGCTGAGGGGGTAGGAGGGGTGAATGGTGTTGCTGAGGGGCCTGGAGGTGTTTGACAATAAACTGTAGTTTACACATATATATATATATATATATATATATATATATATATATATATATATATATATTTATGTATATGTGTGTGTGTACATAAATGGCACTGGAGGGTGGCCCTCCACAATAGTCCCAGCTTCTCATTTGGCCCCTTTAGCAAATGAACCCCTGCACTAGACTCATATAGGATACTCAACGCTCAGTGTCTGCAGCACCTGTCTGACTGTCACTCCACTTGTTTCCCCTAGCCTCCAGAATAACATTTTAAATCATGACCAAAAATTATAAAGCTCTCAATATTAGTTCACCCCTTTATATCTCTGCTCTTGTCTCAAAATATGCACCCGCCCTCTTTACTCTGACCTGACCTTTTTCTGTCCTGCTCTCTTATCACCTCCTCTCACTCCCACCTTCAGAACTTTTCTACCCCTATTCTTCAAAGCCTTCGAAAACTCACTAAAACTTATCTGTTCAAAGAAGCTTATCACCTTCAGCCTTAATACGCATAACCCATCTATTAGCGAGTTTTCAATCTTCTAAGGTGCTTTAGGGCAAGCACTATGCATGTATGAATTTAATCTCAATGTTTTATAATTATTTTTGGCATGTATTTAACATCTGTAGAGCACTACAGAATATGTTGGTGCTTTCCAAATAAAAGATAATAATAATAACATGTCTGGCTAACTCCAGTTTTGAGACAGCTTCTTCTATGAGCTCATGTCACGTGCCAGACAGAGTATCATACTTAAAATTAATTTGATGCAGAAATATACATTAATTTGTTTTTTTTACATGAGACCCCAGTGCCAAATTCTATCTAATCACTGATATTTGCAGATTACCAAATATTTTTTTAATATAGCATACATAAACAAAAGCTTAGAAGAGAAGCGACAAGGGTAAATTGGAAATTACCCAGTTGTGAATTGTAATTGTAAGATCCCTACAAACTATTTAACGAATATTGGACCATCAGCACCATTAAAATACTTGGTAGATGTAAATGTTATTTAAAAAGTTAAATATTGTTTTTACAGCTACTTCACATTAAACATTAAAAGTTAAAATTCAAACAAAAGGTGTCATAAAAAAATAAATGTCAACAAAACAGAGGTACACCATCACAATTGATATCAATACTGTTTTATTAAAATGTAGAGTAAAATTGCACCATATCTAAAAACATATTTCTTCCCAAACCAAACCTAATAAAACAAGTGCAAAGTATGAAATGGCAGTTGTACATTTAATCTATTTCATTTTTGCAGTGTATATTTACAAAAAAAATTCCACTGCATATTATAAAGTAGGTAATACATTTCTCATTGTATCCTTTGTATCTGAGTAGAATTGTAGCCAACATGTATTTTACAAACAAATATTATTTAACATCAACACTGTGCTAGGGGAAAAAATTTAATTTTTTAGAATAGCTACATAATGACAAAATTGTTTAGAAAAAAGGCATGTCTATAAAAACTCTCAGGGAAGAATACCATTTTAAAAACATTTAATTTGCAATCCTCATTCTGTTACTTTTTTCATATATAAATTGATATTTATCCTTGCAAAAGTCCAGTTTCAATTCTAATTATCTAAATAAACGATTTATCAGTGATATTTGTTTTAAATAAGATATTTGACAATCAAATTATATAATTTCCCTCAGGTCGACTAAACTCTGGACCTCTTTTGAAAGATCATTTGATCAATATAAAGGCCTCCTCCATAACCACACA
This sequence comes from Discoglossus pictus, assembly GCA_027410445.1. NCBI lineage: Eukaryota > Metazoa > Chordata > Amphibia > Anura > Alytidae > Discoglossus > Discoglossus pictus. The sequence continues at coordinate 383,359,298 of CM050165.1, read as the reverse complement.
ATTACATATAAAAATTAAATGCTATCACATATATAGTAGTCGTAATTGTGTGGTTGTTGGCAACGCAATGTTAAAATTGTGGGGCTCATGAAGCGAGGCGAGCAGTCAACTGCAAGTTTTGCGATACGAGCCGTTACGGCGTGCAACTGCGAGGCCCACGGGACCCTTTGCCAGCGGCTCAGGACTAAGGCTGCAATGAGTGCCTTCGGCACTCATTGCAGGGGTTGTAGATAAGCGCCGCAGGAGCTCATCCCGAGACACGCAGGACTTAGCTGCAATGAGCTCCAAAGGCGCTCATTGCAGGGTTGATGAGCGCCACAGGCACTCATCCTGAGACACGCGGGGGCCCTGGACTTAACAACAGCCACAAAATTACGGCCTGTAGGACTTTGGATGAGAAAGAACGTAGATAGACTGCGGGGCTCCAAAAATTACAACTTTAACGGCCGAACAACCAAACTGGAAAGACCTGCAAAAACACACGAATATGCCTCAAATTAACTTACGCAGTCACAGACAGCACAGTTGGAGAGCCAGGGAGCCTGTGAGTGAGGTTGCAAGTTAATTTGAGGCATATTTGCCGCTTTTTCACAATCGAAAATGGTTTAACTGAGAAGAAAAATGGCTGCCGAAAAAATATAAACACATCGAAATAGAGGCAGAAGGACCTAAGTACGAGCCTTAAGCAGTAAGACTTAACGCAAACCAGTAACACTTAATACAAACCAGTAACATTGAACCCAAGGCAGTAACACTCATCAGGAGGCACCTAAACTACCCAAGGGGACAGGCTTGTAATGAGCGCCGAAGGTGAACATTGCAAAGCAGGAAAGTTGTTGCTCGCAATGAGCGCCAAAGGGCTCAGCGTGGGGCTTCGCTGTGAGCACCAAAGATGCTCAGAGGGGCCATAGCCTCGAATTTTGTGGCAATGTGGCAAACAGCATTGCCAGGCTTCAAATTTTATTGCCGTCCTTTTTGACTGGCAAGTCGCTAGTATTGTTTATATTAAAAAAAAAACATTTTTCCATTGTTGATAGCATACTGTAAATACATGACTACAGTGGCACTCTATGCTATCAGTTATAGCGCTCCCCTTAACACATATAATTAATGTACATAAAAGGTAAACGTGTTTTTATATATATATATATATATATATATATATATTTTTTTTTTATTTTTTTTTTATTTACCTTTTTATACTAATATATTCCCCTATACTGCCTATATAGATGACTAACAATTGTATGTTATGGTATTCATGAGAATATATAAGAAAAATGTCTCATGGCTTATAGGGCAAAAAGCACTGACAGCAAATGGAAAGGAAAAAGAATAAAGAGGCAGGCAAGTGTAAACTGGTAGACACATACTCATAGGGAGGCATGGGAGGCATAGGATGGCAATACTAAAGGAAACCAACACTGGGAAGAGCACATGGACTGTTGTTACCCAACATCAATTACAAAGTCTCACTCACACTTAAATAAAAATAACAGAGTATCAATCTGGCAAATATGTATTATTTTAGGTTACAGAGTAAGGGCCTCATTCTATTAACGGCCGTAGGAGATGCAGGGCCGCAAGGACCAGCCGCAAGCTATTCGGCTATTCTATTCCCCTCAGGCCGGGGATTCCGGCAGGCTTGCGGCCGGTGCCTTGCTATCCCTTGCGGCCGCACGCGCCGTAGGAAAGCCTTTGATCTAAAACGGCCGCAAGAGTTTCGGCCGCCAGAAAAGCCCGGTTGCTATTCTATTGCTCCGGGAACCCTCTCTGCAAGGCTAAAAGCGAGCCGCAGCTTACTTGCAGGAAAAAGGTCCCGCTAGCACGAATTAAGCACATTATAAAGCAGAAATAAAGGCGTCCTGCACTCTGAGGAGACTATAAAGTGATTGTAGGTGTTAGCAAAAATAGCACAACATTCCCCTATACTCAAATCCGTAAAAAAAAAAAAAATTTTATATATGTCAAATATCCATGTAAAAAGTCCAGAGTGCTTGGAGCACCTCAGACCCGGCCACGCTGCGGCCAGAAAATAAACAGTTAATGTAAACTCGGATTTTGGCTGATGTGCAAGCTTGAGAGGGGGTTACTATTAATCCTCATGTCCCCCAATATGATCCCTAGCATTTACAGAGCTTTACAGTGCTGTCTTGAATTTATTTTTGACTTTAAAGATTTCTGAGGTTACGGTCGGTTGCAAGATATATGGCCGGCCGTAAGAGGAGATCCTTGCGGGGCCGTTTAATAGAATTGCGAGGTAACGGAACCCCCGCAAGGAATCGCAGCCTTGCGGCCGTTTTACGGCCGATAATAGAATGAGGCCCTAAGTCTGTGCATTTCACATATTAGGAAAAGATTTCCTGGCGTCCCTTTCAGTTGTATGTGATCTTCTTATATCTTCTTTCACATGATAGCTCGAGTGACATATTGTTTCTCCACATAATGTAAAATCCAGGAAGATTGTAACAATGTTCATCAGTTTCCCATAATAAATTATATTAAAATGTTTATATAACTGTATGAAAAAATGCTAATTAAATGCCTCCTCTATAGCTGGTCTTTATAATTGTGCAAATGATTTGGATTCCACTTAATGTTGCCTCAATTTAATTGTGTAAAACCATAAAAAAACTAACCATTTATTGAGTTATTTCATTTCTTTTAAGAGAGGCATATGTGACCGGGCAGTGATGTTGGTACAAATTATCCACCAGAGTGTTACTCCCAGGAACAACAGTCTCTGTTTCCTTGTTCATGTAGTTCCAGAGATGCAGAGCAAATGAATCATTGAATGTTGGTTGTGTTTTCCAAACTTGGTAGTACAACTTCCAAGATGGATATGCAATTGGGTAGAAGCGTTGTGGGTTCAAGAAGGAAATATTTCCACACATGACATCCTCTACACTCTGAAATTTAGGAATGGAACAGAATTTATTCAGAACTCGGGTAAATAATCCCGGTCCTTGATGTCCCCATACTGCTCCATTATAATTCTGAACAAAGTCTTCCATGCTGATCCAACTGAAATTGTGACCTTGAGATAGACCAAAAACACCATTACTAGAATACTGAGAAGACTGGGCTGCCAAAAAGTTGTCATATGGGATTGGTCGAATTGAGATGATGTCAGTGTCCATATAAATACCACCATATTTCCAAATGAGGGCCAACCTGCAGCCATCTGAGCTGACATGGATCCAATGTCTTTCCAGTTTTGGGTTAACCTACAAATGTAAAAACAGTTAGTGCTGGAGGTAAAAAGAAAAAGGGGAAATAGGAAATTTGAAAAGTTTTTTAATTGTTTGAGAAGTCTAAAAATCTTGGTGCATATATATGATTGTGTCCATTTGGTACAGCTAAAATTCATGTTTGTATCTGTCTTATATAAACAAAGGTCTGATTTGTACTGGTGGCTATTATCCTTTCTGGAAAACCTGTTTTCACTTAAAAAGTAAGTATCACCCAAAGACAGGTTGCTCTTATATGAAAGGTTTCTCTTTCAGAAGCTATATATATATATAAAGTGGATATAAAAAGTCTACACACCCCTGTTAAAATGTCAGGTTTCTGTGCTGTAAAAAAATTAGACAAAGATAAATAATTTCAGAACTTTTTCCACCTTTAACGTGACCTATAAACTGTACAACTCGATTGAAAAACAAACTGAAATCTTTTAGGTAGAGGGAAGAAAAAATATAAAAATAAAATAATATGATTGCATAAATATGCACACCCTTAAACTAATACTTTGTTGAATCACCTTTTGATTTTATTACAGCACTCAGTCTTTTTGCGTATTAATCTATCAGCATGGCACATTTTGACTTCGCAAGATTTGCCCACTCTTCTTTGCAAAAACACTACAAATCTGTCAGATTGCGAGGGCATCTCCTGTGCATAGCCCTCTTCAGAACACCCCACAGATTTTCAATCGGTTTCAGGTCTGGGCTCTGGCTGGGCCATTCCAAAATTTTAATCTTCTTCTGGTGAAGCCATTCCTTTGTTGATTTGGATGTATGCTTTGGGTCGTTGTCATGCTGAAAGATGAAGTTCCTCTTCATGTTCAGCTTTCTAGCAGAAGCCTGAAGGTTTTGTGCCAATATTCACTGGTATTTGGAACTGTTCATAATTCCCTCTATCTTAACTAAGGCCCCAGTTCCAGCTGAAGAAAAACAGCCCCAAAGCATGATGCTGCCACCACTATGCTTCACTGTGGGTATGGTGTTCTTTTGGTGATGTGCAGTGTTGTTTTTGCACCAAACAAATCTTTTGGAATTATGGCCAAAAAGTTCAACCTTGGTTTCATCAGACCATAACACCTTTTCCCACATGCTTTTGAGAGACTTCAGATGTGTTTTTGCAAAATGTAGCCTGGCTTGGATGTTTTTCTTCGTAAGAAAAGGCTTTCGTCTTGCCACTCTACCCCATAGCCCAGACATATGAAGAATACGGGAGATTGTTGTCACATGTACCACACAGCCAGTACTTGCCAGATATTCATGCAGCTCCTTTAATGTTGCTATAGGCCTCTTGATAGCCTCCCAGACCAGTTTTCTTCTCGTCTTTTCATCAATTTTGGAAGAAGCTCCAGTTCTTGGTAATGTCACTGTTGTGCCATATTTTCTCCACTTGATGATGACTGTCTTCACTGTGTTCCATGGTATATCTAATGCCTTGGAAATTATGTTGTACCATTCTCCTGACTGATACTTTTTAACAATGAAATCCCTCTTTGGAATCTCTCTGTGGACCATGGCTTCTGCTGTGGGATGCTACTAAGAAAATTTCAGGAAAGACCAACTAGAGCAGCTGAACTTTATTTGGGGTTAATCAGAGGCACTTTAAATGATGGCAGGTGTATGCTGACTCCTATTTAACACAATTTGGAATGTGATTGTTTAATTCTGAACACTGCTACATCCCCAGTTATAAGAGGGTGTGGAGACTTATGCAACCACGTTATTTTTATTTTTTATTTTTCTTCCCTCCACTAAAAAGATTTCAGTTTGTTTTTCAATTGAGTTGTACATATTATAGGTCACATTAAAGGTGGAAAAAGTTCTGAAATGATTTATCTTTGTCTCATTTTTTTACAGCACAGAAACCTGACATTTTAACAGGGGTGTGTAGACTTTTTATATCCACTGTATATGTAAAAGTCCTAACACTTGCCTGGCTTAGATACCTCTATATATTAGATGATGTCAGTTCCTGGGAACAAAAAATATCAGTGTGCTGATCACGGGTTACAAATGTGAGTGTCACTTGACATTTTGATCCAAACAGCTCACAGAGCTTGCTATAGTTCAAATATTTCTATTCTGCATTTAAAATATCATATTTTAACTATTGAAAAAAGTTTTTTTTTTATTAAAAGATAAATAATAGAGCTATAGTATAGGAAATGACATTAGCTATAGACAGTTTGGCATTGTTTTCACCTCTTCTGTCCATATAAGATTTTAGAAACCGATGAGCAGTGGGTCACGTAGATGTGTGAACTGCAACATATTGCATTTTTGTTCCATTAGCTTTAATCTAAATAAGATCAGAAAATACAATTAAAATGGTCTCTGCCCTTTAAAGAACTAATTTTTCATATATTTCTTTATAATATACTCTTTGGAAAAGCTTCACTTAAAAATAGTCAACATGCTTTAAGAATGTAAAAAAAAAATAATACAGCCTTCAATTTATTATGTTTATGCAAATAAGCTGTGGAGGAATCTACCATTTTAGTTTGCAGTGGCCGGCTTCCTGAGGTGGAAGGAAACTTTTAAATGGAAAGAGAAAGCTGTGTCTGCACAATAGGAATGTGAAAGTAACTACTGCCAGTGCTCTTATAAGCACTAATGCAAAGCTCATTGGTTTACAAGTAAACACATCACTGAGATAGAACTTACCAGAAGCAGGCTCAGTAAAGAAAATGGAAGCCTGTAGTAAATAATATTTGCATATAAAAGTGACACATCTTTATGTTCTAAAAACATTTTGTTTGTTATAAAGTTCATTTATTCAAAATACCATATAGAACACATTTAACCACAAAGAGTGGCAGCTTCCACTCCCCAGAGAGGGGTAACTAGCAAAGGAGGCAAGTTCCATATCTTCTACACAGATAATTAATCTTCTCTAATAGTGATCTATAATAGAAAATAAATATAAGTTTAGTTGGAACTAGGCCTTTAATTTTATATTTTACTTTATATTCACTTAAGTCTATGTACGATTGTGTGTTAATGGGACAGATTGACATTAATAATTATGTTTCATATGATTTGACAAGCAGAGATGAAACTGTGAGTGCGGGAGTGGGTGGGGATATTAAAGACATGTTCTGACTTCACACCTTTTGGTCGTCCAACGTGTCAGTACGGATATATTTCTTACTCATGTTTTCTTACACATGTCAGCATAAACAAATAAACCAGCAAACAGATTCTCCGATGGTAAGAAATTAAACAAGCAATGCATTCTTAGATAGCTGACATGAAAAACAAAAGCATGGGAGTGGCGTGCATTTAATGACAATAAGTAGGAAGAATTACTCACAATAATAGAGATAAGCTATGTGTCTCTCTCCAAGAAGTTTCTAAGGACTGAATCAGTGGCCCTGTAGGTTCAATGCGAGTGATGTATAACTTATACGTTAAAGGGCCACTGTGGTGATATATTGAAATTTTATTGTTTTGAAGAACTATAAATGAGAATTTGCTAAATATCTTTAGAATGTAAAAATAAAATAATACAACCTCTAATATACAGTATTACCTTTTATATGCAGTTATGCTGGTTTCTGGTAAGTAACTTCCTGAGATAGGAGGAGACTTAGAATGCACATGAAGTTTTATTTACACAATGTGAATGTAGCATCTGAGCTTTCAGTAGTTGTAATGAAGTGGTCATTAGTTTACAGAACACACCCTCTTAATAGAGTAACAGGCAGGATCAGCTTACAGAAAAGAAAAGCAAATGCAAGATGAAATTTCCTGTCACAAGAACCATCTGTTAATTTAACATCTGAAAAAAAATGTTCATGATTTATATTCCAAACTATAGTGGCCATTTTATTTTTGAAAAGAAGACCAACCAAACATGCTGTTTTTACTGTTGAAGGTCGTGAGAAGATATGATTGATTGACTTTGAGGAGGATGTATTATAGTTTTTGTCCCATATATGTCTGAAACCTTTTGAAGTGTATGGAAATGCACATGTGATAAATATACACCCATTCAGGCTATCTTTTGGACAAACTGATCTAAACCACAGTATCCAGTGGGCCAAATTACTTGGCGTAGACCAACTGTCTATTTAAAGGACCACCACGCAATGAAAAAAAAAATTTGTTTGAAAAAGGTAAATCTGTCTTAGAGCAGGAACAAAGTCATACATCTAGTTCTTCATTAGATAAATTAATAATGTAGATGCCTCTGGAGTACCCTGGAGCGATCCATGAGTGAGAGTGGTATTTACATTTCTAAAGAGCTATTGTTGAAGTGAATGATGCAAAGGTGTTTGCTTCTGGGCCAGTGAGAGAGAATGAGCATTTTGTCTATTTCAAACTTATCCAATTTTATTTACAATGGCTCTCTGCTCCCTGATCCCTTTATTTACTAATAGTTAAAAAGGAGGAAGTTGCATAACAAACAGGGTCTTCAACCATGCTTTCTGCCATGGCTCACAAAGCTACTAATATTGTTAGTTTGGTACAAATTTGACAAACAGGCGTCTTTTCTTCTTGAGCTGCAGTGGTCCATTAAGAAATATACAATTCCAGTAGACTTTTGATGATATATTTACAGTGGACAATATGATTTTGTAGCACATACTGCTCTGGAACTGCTGAGACTGTGTTCCTATCTCGTGAAAGATTTATCCCAGTGGACCAAAAAATAATCTACAAGTTATTGTGAGTGTCACCTAAGTTTAAAGTTGATAAAAAATGTTGTGGTGCTGGTCAGAACAAAAAAAAATAAACGTCTCAGTAGGAATAGGGGTTTGTTCTTGGTTGTATGTGTCTGGAGGTATCAAAGCTATCTTAAGCCAAGGTGATGTGAACAAATATAGCTCCATATGTGTGTGAATTTCATTGCACAGCTCCAAATTCACAGATAGGTCTACTGGCAAGATATGTGCTCAAAATAACTTTTATTAAAGTACCATTAATCAGAATTTTTTTTTTTTTTTTTAAATCAATATTCTTTTTTATAAAATGTTTCTTGTATTACTACATTATTAAATTAAAGAGATAGCACTACTTATACTTTAGACATTTAGTGACACTGCTGATTGCATATTTACCAGCGACATTGTACTACCAAGTGAAATACACATGGATAAATAGTGTGTGAGCCCATGATGCATATAAATATGCAATTGTAGGATTTGCAAACTGGAGGTCTTGCATGAAGGGAAAACTGTTATTAGCAAAACTGTTAATAGCAAAATGGCTGCACCCATTATTTATGAGGTTCTTTAATTTATTGTGTTCACAAAAAAGTATTGGTCCTTTTCTATTTCGGGATCGCATCCCGTCAGAACACTGGGGTGCTTGGCTGTGCCACAGCACCACCAGGTAGTGCAAAAAATATATTGCAGCAGATAACTATTTCCACCACTGATCTGGCTCATAAGGCACACCGACCGAAGAGGCCTTGAGCTTGAGAGGCGCGCCCAAGGCACTGGGGTGCCAAGTGCCCATGCCGAACATAGCGATGGCCTCTCTGTTGGAGTTGCGCCACGTCGGAGGACGGAATAGTTCTTTGCCCGCAGCCGCACACTCCAGTGTTCTGACGGGATGCGGCCCCAAAATAGACTAGATCGAAAGTATTTATCAGTCACTTTGGAACCCCTCATAATATGTTTTGTGTCTGACATAAAAATAAAGCACATGGTTAGCGTGAGAAAATGTCACTAGAAATTATAGAGTGAATAAAGATGCTGTATAATTAATTGGGAAAGTAAATAGGATGATGATGATGATGATTAATGGATTTAAAATACATTTTCTATGATTTTGTGAAAACAAAACAGTATAAGTTTTAATCAAACGATGAAAAATACTTCAGTTCATATATTTTGTGTAACACATATATACTATTAATAAGAACTGGCAGAATTCTACATTGAAAAAAGGGGAATTTACATCATAAATGGCTGTAAGTCAGGGCTACTCACTCTGCTGTAAGTGTGTAATATTACATTGTATTTTGTCAGTCAAAGCACATCTACATATGGATAGATAGTGGGATAGAGAGGGCATATTATTTCCTTTGTTGGGCTCAAAGATGGTCTCATTACCTGCTTCTGCTTATACTTATTACATGGCCCTCTATCATTTGCCAACCTTAATTAGCCATCCTCATTTATCTACATTCCTTGGAGAAAATGTTTAGCTGCAAATGATGTTAGCACCCCTATAGGGGTGGACTGTTTTTCTGATTTTAAACAATTTTATATTCATAATATAAATTTTCCTTATGTTGGGCTATCTTTGAGTTATGATATTTATTGTAGACTTTAAATTATCTCATGCAATTTATGAAGCTTTAGGAATATGTACTGGTTTTTGTGGATGGCCCCACAGGTGCATAGTGATGTATTCAGTAATTTCCTGTTGGGCTAACTTTTTAATTTGGGAGAATAATTTTATAAATGATATACTATTTGTATGACTTAATGTGATATGTACATATCTGTGATCCTATGGTATCATATAGTATGACTTGCTCAATTATTTACTTTAAACTAGAAAGATCAGATAGGATAGAGTGATTTATAAACAGACTTGTAAGAATATGGTGCTGGTGGTTGATTCTCACCATCCCTTTTTTTAAAAAACATTCGTGGATGTACCCACAGATCTTATCTTTCTAGGAAATGATCCTAAAATACTATTGCTCCTTTCTGAAAGAGGTTCTAACAACCAGAGAAACTCACCAACGAAGATAGCATGAAATAGCATTCAATACATGTTACCACTACTTCCTTTTTAGTATGGATGATCGATGAAAAATATAACATGGACAAACATTAGCAGAACGAAGAAGCTATATAAATGGACATTAAGCCACACAAAAAACTCTCTTTGGACTAATGTAACAATAAACAAGAAGCCACTGATATATTGCTTGGAACAAAAAAACACAGAATGATTCCTTGAACAACAAGCCAGAGAAAGATTCATTGGTCTAACGTAACAACAAAAGACAAGCCATAGAAAGATTCTTTGGACAAAAAATAGGAAAAATTTGAGTCATGACTACTTTAGTTAAACAATACCAAAAGAATACCATAAAAACAAGGACAGGATGAAAGTATACATGTGTTTGCATGACTGTGAGACATTTTGGTCAGTATTTCATTGTGTATAAAAGATAGCCAAGGAAACTCCCATCAGAAAACGTCTCAGTTACTGCCATTTTTTCATTTCATTAGTTGTGAGTGATGATTTGGGTGTTCAAATGTATGAATAAATAAATAAAGCATTTCCATATGGTTAATGGTAATGGCTTTGTGAGAAATATAATATAGTAATGGTCGAAGCTCAACCGTGTTCAAGTCTTTTGCAGGCACATGAGAGACTTACGATTTTGGAGTCATTCTTGGCAGACAGATCCCCATGTATGGTGGAATTCTTCTCGAGGAACTGAAACACATATACATAATGTCCTTCTAGGCTTGTAAACAAGTATGTTGACCGAAAACCAGATTAGATCATTGAAAGGTTGAAGATAGTTAGCACACAACAAATACTGTGGTTTATTTTAGTTGATATGTTTTTGTCCAGCAGGAGTGTACAACCAATATCTATGAACTGTAATTCTATCCATATAGTGCTAAGTATTGAGCCCACTTTTATTGCCATGCTAACATTTTTTTTTTGTCTAACTCAATGTATTGGCCTTGGATAACTTATACATATTTTACAGTACTCCAATATACACAAATGGATTATTACATGGATCTCCACACACACTTTTGGGTGTATCTATCTATCTATCTATCTATCTATCTCTCTATCTCTCTATCTCTCTATATATCTCATTGCAAGAAGCATGATGCCTCCTCTTAACTTTGTGAGCATTATACAATTATGGCAGGAATAAGAGGGAGTGGGGGAGAGAGATGAAGTGAAAGGAGGAGGAAGATAGAGAGGGGAAAGATGGCAGATAGGGAGGAGAAAGAAAACAGCAGTGGTGTTGAGGACTGGGAGGGAAAGCCTCAAAAAGTGAGGGGGCTGGCAAATTTAGGCATAAACATACCAATGGTGTGTGAATCTCATTGGCTGGCAGAGATCAAACCCTCAAGAGCAGTTACAATTGTTATATGTTTTTGTGCTATAAGGCCAATATTTGAAAACAGAAAAAGTACTGAGAAACATTATCAAATAACCCCTTTCTGACACAACAAAGAAAAACAACTTTTTCTGTGTCCCTCCAATATTAGCAAAGTCCAGTTGCATTAATTATTTTATATGCTTTTGTGAGGATTGAGGTCAAACTGTCAAACAGAGGTACAAGAATTTAACATCAATTCTTTAATGATACTTTTTGAGTATACTTGAGCGCCCTAATCAAAAACTGAGGACAAGAGCTCGGGTGCTTCCAGTTATTGCTTCTTATGCATAAAAGAGAATGTTGGTGTCACCTTCAAAAATAGTGACACCAATGCACTCCACACAGTCATTCAAGAGACACATACTACATCTAAAGAATTGCATTGGTACACACTCACTGAAGGCTCTATAAGAAGCCATAGATACCTGAATACAACTGAATCCCAACACATTAACAGAACCCTTACTCCAGTAGACTGTACTTCCTCCTCTTTCTTGTTATATCATAACTGTGCTTTTTTTTCATTTGGCAAATGTCTAAACACTCTCTTCATAATTATCTTCTATTTATTTACCTGCATTTTCTATTTCTTTTCTCTGCTCCATTATTGGATGTCTCGGTGTGTGTGTAGGTTTATATATATCCCTTTTTGAACTCTCTCTTTGTCAGCCAAAATATTTCTCTCTCCCTTTTCATTCCATCATACCCTACCTTGTCTATCTTCTCTAGTTTGTAGTCCCCTTTCAGTATGGTCTCCTGTGCCTTATTCTGCCTTTCTTTACACACTAACCAGTCACCCTTTTCATAAAAGCTCATGAAACATGGCTAGGAGACATTCAATTCTTTATTCTTCTCAGGTTTCACGTGCACCCAGTGCCTTGATCGAAAATTACAGTATAAGGATGTTTTAAGAAAGGATAGCATGTACTTTGATTGTCCTAAGCCTGGCACAAATCCTAAGTAGTGCTCATCTTATTAACTATTATAAAATATTGTTTTTTAATGGTTTTTTTAAATTATTATTCTCAAAACAGTACAAAAACATAAATACATACCAGTACAAGTACATTCTTTAAACAAGAAAGAGACATAACAAAGGACAGCAATGTCCATATTAAAACTAACTTTGTGGAAAAGGGAGAGGTGGGAGTGGAAAGGAAACCCATAGTATTCTATTCATTTAGCGCAATGTATTGGTCCCATAAAGCCCATTTAATCTTGATTTTCCTGGCCGCTGATGAACTAAAATACAAAAACTCTGTTTCAATCTGCCTGCTACGGGAGATTATAACTTCTACTTCTTCTACTTTCCAAGTTGGTATTATAAATTCCTTCCATTTTTTTAACCATTAATCATTTCACTACTAGCAAAATATTTATAGTAATGGCCACTTGAATTTGTTTCATCGCATGAGGGACCATATAGAAAAGGATCAAGTCTGGGGTTACTTGAATATCTAGCTTAATTAGTTTAGAAATATAAAAACAACATTCCATACACAGCTTTAATCTTCTCACAATGGCACCACATAAGGTCGTTGACAGTGCCTTCCAGAGTTATGAGTAAACCCAGACAATGCCAAGAAAACATTCCCCAGACCATAATGCTGCCGTCACAAACTTTGTTCTCTCAGGTTCCCCGCGATTGATCCAGTCAATGGAGCAGAAAACAAGAATCATCAAAGAAGACAACCCTTTGCAGATCAGAAAAGGTCCAATTTCAGTACTGTAGTGCAAATTGAAGGTGTTTCTATCAATGAACCCTTGTCAGCATAGGTGCAGTGTCCAGCCATTTGCTTTGGAGCCCTGTACTATCATTTTAGACACACGCTACTGGTAGCCCCCTGGTTCATTTAGACAATGAGTTGCTCAACAGTAGTGTGTTGGTTGTCCCTCACACACCTTCGCAGTCAACGTTCACCTTTGACTTAAATGGCACGTGGTGCTCTGCAATTCCCACGGTTTTTTGCAATGGTGCTGTTTGTTCATCCCCTTTTCAAAGTCAGATAAATCACACATTTTACCCATGACAGCAATGGTTGATATGTTTGCAGAATGCTTACATGTCCCCTTATATACCCACCAAGCCAGCTCACAAATACGTGCCGTATTTCATCGGCTAAGTGCTGCTGACATCAAAAGTAGGCAGTGGTCATAATAATATACCACTGCTAAAACAATAACATTCGTACTATTTAAAATGTGAGATATACTTTTTATTTTAACAGTGAAAATAATAAAACTAAAAAAAAAACATATACCACTACAACAATGTGCAAATCATTATAAATTTTCACTAAGTCAGATAGAGGAGATCTTTACTCTTCTATCAGGATATAACAAGGAGTCCAATTCAAATAATTTCATAAACAATATAAATCAACATAACTCATGTACCTGGGAAACTCCTGGAATATGCAATGCACATATTAAACTACATTGGCAAAGCCATTAGCAACATGGGCATATTTGTTAACAGACAAAACATGCACATGTATCATCTTTCTCACTGGTATTGAACAGAAAGACTGTGATCTGATGCAACCCACAAGATACTTTGACCAACAGTAAGGTAGAGTGAGTTCCCTCACAACTCAATCAAATCAATGCATACATTATATATAAATGTATATATATATATATATATATATATATATATATATATAATTACTGCTTTAAATTCTTCCCACCAGATTGTTGGCCAAAAACACCTGCTTATTCCACACCAAAAAGTGTTGAAATCAGATTTTTTGACAAAACACTGCCTGGTACAATTTGTCTCTGTGACAGCAATGATCTATTTCATTTGCTATTCATATAATGTTAGTTGAGGATAGTGTTTCATTTGTCTCCACTTGTAAGAATCAGGTCCAAATGTACTTACCTTCAAGAACCAGGGCAGCAGAGGTGTATCCTTAAATATTTCCTTCAATGCGAGAGGGAATATATGTACATTATTAAATGATGAAAGTGTTGGGAAAGAATTTTTTGTAATATTCTCAAGCTCTTCTTCTGTTCTGTTAGCCAAACCTTTCATGAAGAAAGCCACAGGCCTATCTGGGTACACACGAGCTGCTGACTCAATAGCACATAAAACTAAAGGACGTGGCTCCAATCTATCAGTGGTCTCCATAAATATGATACCATTTCCTTGACTTAGAATGTCCTTGTAACTTGCAGGCTGGTAACGTCTTAGATTGTTGTTTGGACTTGTAAGTTTGTCTTGTTTATTTTCTTCAGAAAAGAATGATATGCAGGAAATACAGGTCTGTCCATAGGAAATTCTATAGATGAAGCCAAAAACTGACATGAGCAGTAGAAGAACTACAACCTTAATAGAGTTTAACATGGTCCAGAATATATGATGATTCGTCTAATGGAAAAGCAAAAGGAAGCAGTGTTACAAGTTTTACAATTAACTGGACATTATTAAATAAAAAAATGTTATGGGATTAAAATTATTGAATTGTGGCAGATAAGGTCACATATAGATGTATAAAAGGTATTGACAAAAGATTGATAATAATCTAAAAAAACATTGTTAATATACTTAATATGGAATAACTCAAAATCCGGTCCCAAAAAAATAATAAAAAAGCTGAAATATAAAAACCATAACAGCCAAAGAAAAAGTAAGCAAAGAGAACAATTTTCATTCTACATTTCTTACATTTCTTAACATAACCTTTTGTATTCCCCATTTTCTGTGCAGGAAGATATGAGGGTCCTACTCTAGATAGCTTAAAATCTTTGATGTAATAGGGGTGGCAGAGACATGAGGTAAGGGACTAGGAGGAATATGTGTGAGAACCAGAATAGATAGCTATTTTTAAAGTTAGTAGTGGAGGTAAGGAGAGACATTTTTTATGAACAAGGTTATGGAACTGCAAAGCGTGTGGCGGCTCTTGAGAAGTCCTATAGTTGGGCTTTGAACAAAGTGTGTTTTGGGATCGCAGGCAAGAGTTGGAGTGCATTTGTACACAGTACGTGATATATAGGGAGGTGAGGTGCAACTGAGGGCTTTATAAGTTAGTCTTTGAATTTAAAACATAGGTTCAATAAGATAGTGAGCTAGTGAATGTAGAGGGAGAGGGGAATATCAGATGATGAGCACTGGGTGAGGTGTATAAGCCTGCATTGACGTGGGAATAGATGATTAAATGGAAGGCCAAGTAAGATGAAGTTGCAGTAGTCAAAAAACATTCCAACTGGTCATCAAAATATTTGTTATAACCATCTAAAAAAAAATCTTAATAAACTCTTTTGGCCTAAGTCTAAAGTGATGAAATCCATAATTATTTATGTTTAGTTTTATGTTTTACAAATGTTCTAAAGCAGCAAAATATTAGGTGGGTAACATCAAAACAGTTTGCGAACAAGTTTATAGTAAACAAATACTGTGGGTTCATATTTTTTGATTATTTTATATTAATTTAGTCACAAATGTATACCAGATAATCTCTCTTGTCACATTCCTTCTTTCTCACTGGCCCTATAAATATATTTATTTATATATTTCAAACATTTATTTATGTAATATATTTATGTTATAATTTTATTTTGAATAGGTTTTATATTTATGTAAATAATATGTCCAGTTCTGGAAACCATACATCCAAGAGGATATTATTAAACTAGAAACAATTCAAAGGAGGAAGACTAAAATTGTGCATGGTCTAATAAACAAGTTTTATAAGGAAAAAGTGTATGACCTTAATATGTATACCATAGAGCAGGGTGATATTACAGAAACCTTCAAACATTTCAAGCAGTTTAATACAATTTAGGAGTGAAAGATAAATACAAGAACAGGATGTTATGATACGAAAATGGAAAGTGAAAGATTTAGTGGTAAATGTGTGACAATACTACTATATAGAAATGGTAATAAATAAGTGGACAGGCTTCCATTAAAAGAAATAGGGTCAAACACAGTTAAAGGGCCATTTACCTTACTATAAGTTATTTTCATTGTGTGAAATAGCACAATATTCTATGTTAAAGTGATCTATTGTTTTTTTTTTTTTTTTTTATAAGTCTAAGAACAGTTGAAAATTTGCAGTCTTAGGTTTGTTTACAGACACACAGCAGACTGCCCTATTATTTACAGCATCTGCCGGCAACAGCCATTCCAAGCTCCGTGAACAGAAAGAATGATGGTTTTAGTATCTTTCAGGAATGTAATCAGCCATTAGTTCACCCACAAATAACATATTTGTGAGTTTCTAGCAGTCATTTCCTGCCACAGATAAATTTGGGAAGGGTTAACCCTCTTTCTGATCTGCTCTCTGCACGCAGCTCTTGCTGTGAAATATGTTGTCAGTCTCTCTGGAGGCATGCCTAATTCTCATGAAAACAGAACTTAATTAATTATTTTTTGTGTGAAAAAGGCACCTATTTAAAAAATGCAAAAAGTATTTGTACACATCTATTTGTTTGTGTATGGTAGTGAAATAATGAATACATTAATAAATTAATATACTTTACCTATTTGGAAGTAATATATGGAGGAAGCATTGTGCTGAAGAGCTGACAATCTGTTTTGCTGTTCCTGCAGCATATAATGTAGGTTTGCACTGTTGTGGAGCTGAGGTGTAAGTGTCAGCAATGTGTGCAGGGTGTATTGTAAATAGGCTGGGTGCGCGAGGGGAAGCCGTTAGGGTGGCTGTGTACTTCCGCATTGTGTAAGTTAGTGTTGTAAAATGGCGGCTAATGTGTATGTGCTAGGCGGCTGTGTATGATGTAGCGTTCTTGCTAATGGTGTATCTTGTACCTCGTACGGCTTTTTGGAAAATCCATATGTGCTTGGTGGTGTTTTGCGTGTTTAGGGTCTTGTAGCCTCGTTTTTGTTTTTTTCGGCAGCCATTTTTTCTCTCACTTCAGGGATTTTCGTGTGTGTAAACTCTTTAATTTGTACTTACATTGAGGTGTAACTTCACTTGCAGAAGTCCTGGGTGCTCCCTTCCCCCCTTGCTGTGGGTAAGCTTTTTATGTATTTTTTGTGTGTATTTATTGTGTTTTTAATGTTTTTATGTGCGCGCGGTTCTGGTGTTAAGGTAGTATTTTTGCGAGGTCGTAATGTTTTTTTTCTAAGTCCCGCGTCTCATATTTTTAGATGGTAAGTAAAGTAAATTTAGCGGTGTAAGTCCCGCCTGCGGCTCATTACAGCCGACGTTGGGGGCCTCCACCTCCGCAAATGCGGCCCCTCGCTTCGTAGGGGTTCTTGGGATGAGGGCCTATGGCACTCATCACCAGCACAAGGAGAGCCTTCGCCGCTCCTAGCCAGCAACTGCGGCCCGCAGCGTTAGCAACAACCCGCATGCTCACAACTATATACTGTATGTGGTAAGCATGAAAAAAGGGTATACATTGTATTGGCACTAAATATGTTACACCCGGTGATCAGAATACTATCACTGCAACACATACACAGCTCTATCTGTACTTTGTTCAAAACATCCAACAGTAGCTCAAAACAGATGTCTTGAAGAGCTCCAAACAAACCTAATTACTACTGAGACCATCTTCCCTCTGTTTAAATGGAGTAGCTTTCAGTTCTGGCACTTGAATCTATTAAAATGGGAATAAATTCACACTCTTTGAATAAATTCAAATGTTTTGGATTGTTTGTGTGATGATAAAAAAATTATTATCAAATACTGTTAAAATGTAATTTGAAGCTCTCCATCATCAAGCTACTTGAAGTTCCTCACTCTGTCTGTTCCAAATCTGCATGTGAAGATCTTCTAACCATCTCCAGAATGTATTCACCAATTTCTAGGTCTTGAGCTTTAAAGCAGTGTCAGCATCCTGGAAATCTTTGACACACTCAAAGGTGCATTCCCTTTTGACATTTTAAAAGGAAATTTAAGAAAAAACTTAAAAGGTTTCTGTCATCCCAAACACAAGTTGTTGTTTTTTAGGTATTCTTAAAGCGCATACACAGTATAGTATATATTGTTTTAATTTTTTATAGATTTTATGATCAACTCTTAATTTTTAATGGTGCTCTAATATTTTTTGACTTTAACTTACTATGGTTTCTATCTCTAATTTACTATGGTTTTAGTTAATCTTAAAAAGCATACAAAATTGAGTATACATTGTTTTAGCCTTTTTTTTCTAAAGTGAATCATGTATAACATCTTCAGCATTGCTTGACTAGCTGCTGAATACTTATTAGCTGCTTTGATGTAGTTAGTTCCCTGCCTCAACCTAATCACTCGGAGGTGCATAAATTAGCATTAAAAATAATGATGAATGAAGGAAGCCAGACGTGTTGAGCTGGAGCTCCAAGCAGATAGGGCAAATAATACATATAAAAACGCCAATTTAGGACAAAACTAAAAAATTAACACCCATCAGAGGTTCCCCTACCTCAGAGAGTCTGATTGGGTGTTCATGTGCGCCTTGCCAAACGGGGCCTAAAGGAGACGCTCCCAACTGCCCCCCCCCCCCCCTCCGCTGGATCTCCCTCCATCTGGATCCCAACCCCGACCTACCTCACCGATCACCCGCCGGCGGAGGAGCGGAGGCCTCGGGGGGCCAGCCGGAGCGAGTGAGACTGCACAGGCGGGACGGAGGTGGGCGGAGAGGTGAGAGAGGCCAAGCAGCACCGGCAGAGCAACGAACAGGCAGCCGTAGGATAGGCCCTGACGGGAGCACGGCGGAAGAGGCCTACCCCATTCCCATATGAACTCCCATAGAAACCCCAGGTATACCTGTTATATATAAAACAAATCAAAGCGACTCAGAACACCAGAGTTTTATTCCAGCTCCATTGGACCTGGGCAAAAAGGAGAGCAGATCTTCAGGCTTTATATTTGGATCTTTAATTGTAACAAACTTGACTTGTATATTACTGATATATGTTGGGTGCTTAGACAATTTTTAATGCTCTTCAGAATAAAATCAACTTGTTCATCAGGTGAAAGTATCCATTTTTTTTTTTTTTATCAGGAATTATCTACTGTAGAGTAACAATGGCAGTGCAGTGTATAGGCAGTTTATTTTTCAAATATTTTTATTGTAGTTAAAATTAAATACATAATAAACAACTATGTATCTTGGAACCGGCCGTAAGCTGTGAAATATAAAAACAAAAAAATAAATTCAAGCCTGCACTGTACAGCTCTGTAAATGCTAGGGATCATATTGGGGGACATGAGGATTAAAAGGAACCCACTCTCAAGCTTGCACATCAGCCCAAACCCAAGTTCAAATTAACTGTTTATTTTCCGGCTGCGGCGTGGGCGGGTCTGAAGTGCTCCAAGCACTCTGGACTTTTTACATGGATATTTTACGGATATTAAAAATAAAATATTTTACGGATTTGAGTATCGGATAATTATGTGCTATTTTTTCTAACACCTAAAATCGCTTTATAGTCTTCTCAAAGTGCAGGATGGCTTTATTTGAGCTATTTTATGTGCTTAATTGGTGCTAGCGGGACCTCTTTCCTGCAAGTAAGCAGCGGCTCGTTTTTAGCCTTGCAGAGAGGGTTCCCGGAGCAATTGAATTGCAAATAGGAATTTCTTACGGCCGAAACTCTTGCGGCCGTTTTAGATCAAAGGCTTTCCTCTGGCGCGAGCGGCCGCAAGAGATAGCAAGGCACCGGCCGCAAGCCTGCCGGAGCCTCCGGCCGTAAGGGAATAGAATAGCCAAATAGCTTGCGGCCGGTCCTTGCGGCCCCGCAACGGCTGCGGCCGCTAATAGAATGAGGCCCATAATGTATATTTTGTGTGTATATGGATTTTTTTTTAATCTCATCCTTGTGGGCTTATCTGGTTTCCAATTTTTGGTTATGATAATTCTAGTAGCTAAAAAAATTATGTATTAGGAGCTGTGTGTCTGTTGATATATTTGATATAGGTAGTCCTAATAATGCCTCTTCTGGTTTTCTATGGAGAGGGAATCATGTAAGTGTTTCTAATATTGAATATGTTTCTTCCCATAGTTGTGAGATGTTAGGACATTCCCATAGAGCTAAGTTCCAGCTACATCACAGCTTCTGAAGCATCTAAATTAAACCATTCTTTTTGTGGAGACTTAAACTGTTCTATGAATCATTCTGGAGACCATGTAGACGTTTTTGAAAGGAAGTCTTCTACTATATATACATTTTGTTGGATCCAACAATTAATTTGACAAGATTGATTTCTTCTAGATTCCTTATGGAATAACCATAATGGTGTAGACCTTCCATTAATACATGTGTTCTTTTGTTAATTTGTTTCCATAAAGTTAAGGAGTGTGATACACTCTGTGGGGGATATTTTAAATTGATTTTGAATTTTAAAATGTTCCACAACACTTGCTGTATCAAAAGATTTTGTTCTTTAAGAATATTTTTTTCAATTTCTACCCAACATGGTGGTGATTTTTTTATAAACCATTTGGTCAATTGTTCCAATCCAGTTGCTTTATAATATGTTAGAAGATTAAAGGTTGATAAACTGTCATTTTGCGTTGAAGCTATCATTGTATCTCTGTTTACTCTTGGATTTTTATGATTCTATAAAAAACGGAAGATCGTTCTTTGTAGTTGTAGTTGTAGTCATTAGTTCAATATACTTGAAATAAATACATAAGCTTGGGTAGTGTATTCATATTTACTGAGTAAAATGTATGTGATGTTGTGACCATTTTAAATAAAAATGTCTTTCTTTTAATTTAGCTTTTCACAATAAAATCAACTTCTTCATGCATTTGCCTTTAATCTTAATTTTACAGGTGAGGTAGTCCCTATGACATTGCCAATGGATGAAGTTCACAAAAGCAGCGAGAAGTCTAGACCTTTCTTATGCTGTATGTCTGTATAATAGCTTTGGTAATAGTTTTTAAATATACACCAAAGAGTTTAGAACTCCACTTTTATAACATAGCTTTTGACTTTGCTTCAATGTTTAATTTCAACAATTGAATATAAACTGCATAGAATGGAAGAGAAAATAATGGAGCCTCTCTCATATAAGTTAACTTGATTATTTGCACTGGGGATCTGCTTGTTGTATGCCAAAAAAATTAATACTATATATAGTGAATACATCATTTTTATGGTCAACTCTTCATTTTTAATTGGTTCTTTCAATAGAAATATGAAATATATAAATCAAGTCTAACTACTTGAATAACTTGTTAAGGCATCCTCCTAATTTGGCCTATTTTTTTTTTTAATTCTCTGCACTGCTCATCTTCACTCCTTTCTCATTTTGATACATCCCTCTATCCGTGTCTCTTTGTCTTTCCCACCATTTCTCATTCTTCTTTCAGGAGCCTTTACTAATCATTAGCCAGACCTCTCCTGTTCTAGCTTACAATCTAAGAAAATACTAAGAGCACTTCCCTCTTTGCCTGCCCGTCATCCATCCGTCCCTGTTTATACTTTATAGAGACGTGGAAATCACTTCCACATGACCAATCAGCAGCTTACGTGGTCATAATATGTCACCATTCCACCCACCATACCCACCCTGATCCAGGATGCTTTCCTGTGCTTTGACACATCAACTACATAAAGATAATAAACTGATTACCAACACCATTGTTTCTCAATGCTTCCCTAACACATTTCTACTGCCCCCTACGGAATGTAATCACATTACAAATAAAGTATAATAATAATAATATTAATAATAATAACTAGAAAAGTGAGGAGTTGTATCCCACATTTTATTCTATGTGGTCTCATATTTATCATAGATATTTTAAATGGTAAAATAGGTGTACACATATTTTGAAATGCAAACAAATACATTCATGTCATTTTAGAGATGTAATTCTAGAAAGATTGTAACATGGACAGAATAGTTTCCTTTCTTAACTCTTTAATTTTAAGTTTGTGAGTTTTCAATCTTTCAAGGTGCTTTAGGGAAAGCACAATCAGGGGTGGATCTACCATCAGTTCAGCCGGTGCATTGCACCTGGGCCCTTACTTTGGACACCTCAGCAGCATCATTCACCCCCTCAAAACCCCACAGGGACCCTTGTCACACCATTAACTCCCCCCCCCTTACTTGTGCCTTGCATCACGTGACCCTGTAGTATGAAGCTCTGTCAGGGGCAGGATACCCAACCTCTGAGCAATGGGATCCGGGACAGGGACTGCAAGGCACAAGTAAGAGGAGGGGGGTGAATGAAGTGCAGGGGGCTTGAGGGGGTGAATAGTGTCACAAGAATCCCTGGTGATTTTGAGGGGTTGAATGATGCTCCTGAGGGGGGCTGTTTTTTTTGGGGGGGGTGAATGATGCTGCTGAGGGGGGTCCTGGGGGTGAATATGGCTTCTGAAGGGGCCCTGGGGTGAATATGGCTGCTGAGGGGCTTGGGGGGATAAAAGGTGCAACAAGATTTTTTTTGTGGGATTGAATGATGCTGCTGAGGGGGCCATCAGGGTTTTGGGGGGTGAATGGTGCTCCTGACTAGCCCTGGGGTTTTGGGGAACAAATATTGCTGCTGAGGGGGGGGGTTCAGGGGGTGAATATGCCATCTGAGGGGGTTGGGGATGAATGGTGCTGCTGAGGGGGCCTGGGGGTATTGGAGGGTGAATATGGCTGCTGAGGGGCTTGGGTGGGGGGGTGAATGGTGCACCTGTTTTTTTAGGGAGGGGGTAAATGATGCTGCTGAGTGGGCCCTTGGGGTGAATATTGCAATGGAGGGTGGCCCGGGGGTCAAATAAAATGTTTGCCAATCCTCTTCTGAATTTTTTTGCACTGGGCCCTCCATTCACAAGCTCCGCCACTGAGCACAATGTATGTTTGATTTAAAACTCAAAGACAGGACCCTCCATTCTTTTGTAAAGTGTTTATTTTGTTTTTGCTTTGTACTTAATGCTACAGAATATGTTGGCGCATTACAAATAAAGGATAATAATAATAATTTTAACAACTAATTTATTCACAAAAAAATTAATTAATTGACATTCACAGGGATATCCATGAAAACTGCAGCCCCAAATTTTCTAAAGTGCATTTAAATTAACTAGTTTTAAACATAATAATTTTACCTTTGAAAAACTACCATAGCCCCACAAAAATAGCTTCAGATGAAATTGTCAGATTTCCCTATATAGCGACCTGATAAATAAGACAAACTTGGGAGAAAGCGTGTCAAGTGCCTTATAATTAAACTGGTTTTGTTTGTTCTAACTATATGTGCATTTAAAATGATGATAATCTGGATCCTTTTAAGTGTATTATAGATTTCCAGTGATCCTTTGTATAACTTCATGGGTCAGTGAAGCATGAACATAACATAGTCTCACATCAGTGGACTTTTCTAAATTATAAAATACAAATTTTTCCAAGATTGTATGTAATTGAAAAATTCTTGACCAATGCTCACAGTATAGAATATGAAAGGTACATTTATAAGGTGAGAGCAAACTACTTTAGTTAAATAATCTGCAAAACATTAATTAGCCTGCCTGCAGAATAGATAGAAATTGTTTAATTAAGTATATAATAATACATCTAGGATTTCTAAAATCTGAGAATCAAATACAATGAAAAAAATGTCAAATGGATGCTTTCTCCAATTCGCTCTTTCTAATTGAATGTAAAATATTGAGTTATTTTCTATTTTCATAAGCTTCTAAGCATACAAGATGTATTAAGAAACAATAGATAACAAAGATATGCTTACAGATACAGAAAAATAGAATAAAAACTGACTACCATAATCTTTTCAACAGAAATAGCAAAGCTTTTTTATGCAGGCAATGATAGTGTGCAACTATTTTCAATGAGCTGTAGACACTCATAAAAAGCACAGGTACATTAAGATATTTAGTTTGAAAGTGATGAATAAGAATATATTGAATATAAGCATAAACTAGAGAGATATACAGTAAAAAAGTAAGTTAAACTCTAAAAATGTTACATAAATCATAGCATACCTGGAAGAAGCAGATAAAGTATTTGTATATGATCCTTACTCCAGACAAGCAACTCCAGAAATAAAGGCGTTGGTCCAAAGCAATGTTTAGTTGATTGTGACTTTACCTGATAGTTGTGAAATCCTGGCAAATCCTGTTTCCATACACTGTTCAAATGTAGTGTAAGGTACAGCATTGGGCTGATTAGAGTTCTCCCATTAATTATTCTTTTGCCGTAAGGGTTAACTTGTAACGAATAATAACATTTGGTGATAATTGGAAGGAAAATAACACAGATGTTAGAAAGATGGCATCTTTTATTGATAATTGACCGGAAAAATAAAGTGAGTTTATTGTTCCTTTATCAGACGTCAGTTCAGACATAAATGTGTAACTTTGATCTACTAACAATACTTGTATAAAACCTACACATAATGTGCAAGCTGTTCTGGAACAGTGAATTATTTGAATTTACAACTCTAGTAGATACAGAAAGAATACAGAATATCCCTTAGAGCAATAGAGCACACCCTAGGCCTATTTACAAAATAGAGATAGATTGATTATTAAAACTTAACATTTAATAATATATTTAAAAAGATATAAAGTTAAAATCTTGATAAAGGTACGTGATGTAAGATTGAAATGTAAGTGGAATAGACTCAATGTGCTTGCTTTGGCACTTGGATGAATAATCCCAGGAAATCACAGTGCAATTGGTGATGCTATATAAAGTGATCCAATAATAAAGTGCTGTGTGCTTATGGAAAACTATAAATAAATAATTGATAATATATAAACAGTAAAGTGAATAGTGCTTAGTGCAAAAAATGACTGTGTAGAATCGCACAATAATAAATATAATGAATATCAAGTATAGTTTATATATATGGCCCACATAATACCCTGAAACAGGGATTAGAAAAATCACTATAGACAGTGAATAAAAAGGTGTATCCTGGGATACCAACTGATATTGCAAGTAGTGTCACAAGGTCTTAATTATTCTAAAAAATCCACTTCATTTCATTTACAAAGCAACAGAGCTGATATTGAAGGGGACCTAAGATGCCTAGTTTGTCTTTATTGAGTCCAATACTCTTAAATCAAAATATGAGGGAATCTTCGGTCAACTAAATGCCTCAAATTGGCGGGTTGTGTGCCCATTCAGAGACACACAAGGTCAGAGCTCCCTAAACCGCGAACGCTGCCTATGCGCCTATTGCTGACGTCATAGGTGAGCGCTGTGGCGTATTATGTAACGTCACGTAGATCCCGACGTTAAGTTTTAATAATCAATCTACCTCTATTTTGTAAATAGGCCTAGGGTGTGCTCTATTGCTCTAAGGTATATTCTGTATTCTTTCTGTATCTACTATAAAGCATTGTTATCCCGGTAGCACCCCATCAGACCAAGTTCTTGTCATTTACACCTGAGCCACCTATCTTTTGTTACTTCGAATTTACAACTCTGTTGACAAAAAACACTCAATTTAGATTCACAAAAATATAGACACTTGAGTATGAGTTGCTCATGATTACCACTAGATCAGAAGTAATTAGGAAGCACAGTTAACTGTAATCTGCACTATTGTCTTTATTCACATTTTTTATAAACTCCAAATCACTAACAGTAGTAAAACATGGATAAAATAAATATGTAGTATAGTTTGTATGGAGCTGCAGTGGGTGTCAAATTTTCTGTGTCTACCAGCCTCTAAAAAGTACTAAATGTATAGATACAAGCTACTAAGAACAGTTTGTATGGAAAATTGATGTATGCCTAATAGTACCAATAATCATACACCTGATAGGATTGCAAGACACTATGCTAAGTGTAACTCTCAAAACTAGTATCAAGCACAAGTAATCACTGTGTCCTTTTTAGATGGATAATAAATTGTATGCAATTGTTCTGAAGTGAGAGTCATCATTTTTGTTTCTCTCAAACTGGTTCTACAGGTGGGGGCTTAGATCAGCAAAAACTAAATTATATAATAGACTGTCCATTAAGACATTATGAAGGGCTTAGATATATCATATATGTGTATGTCTCTGTCTGTTTGTGCCACTGCCTGTGAGTGTTTGTGACTGCTTGTGTGCATATGTTTGTATGATTACCTGTGTGTATATATTACTGAATAGGTGTGACTGTATCTATATAACACATGTATGAATTAGAGCAAACTTTGTCTGGCTCCTTGGTGTAAAATGTTCAAGCCGCAAAGTATAGAGACACATTAGCCATATATTGTCCTTATCAAGTGTAGCAAAGCCTTATATACTGTTGTAACTGAATGCCCAATCTTGGTCTGACGAATGTAATGTTGTCCATATTAATGTTTACTCATTAGATCCAGGGCTTTGATTATTAGCAACATTTTTACCTGACTTTATTTAGTTCTTTCCCATTTTAAATGCAACCAAAACAAAAAAATACCAGTACAAAACTGAACTTCAACCAAGCAACATTGTTTTTTTTATTGTTTAAAGAAACAGCCCAATAAAAATTTGCTGCAATAAAGTATAAATGCTTATAACATGAAAAAAAACCTGTTTCGACTGTTTCGACTGTCTCTGTAAATGATTCAGGATGTAACTATGCATATTAAATCTCAAAAACAGGTTTACTACTGCCGTTGGTAATTAAAAGTAATAAAACCAGTAAGTGGATTTCAGTTCCTTTTTGTGTTATAAGGTGTGGTGATTCATTTCTACAGGGTTTATTGATCATTATCAATATACAAAATAAAGTATTGCATTATATGGTATATATATGCATACATTCTGTGACAGAGTCATCCAAGGGGTTTATGTGAGCGACAGAAGGCAAAGCTCTCTTCCCCAGTAGCACTGCAGGGGTTAACTTGCCTGCTCAGTTAAATAGCTGCAACTGGGCAGCGTAATTTCAGTTTGTTCTTAGAATATGGGGAACTGCTAATGGACTAAAGTGTTTTCAGTTGTGCCTTGCCTGGTGAGAGGCACACACAATGAGACAGCAGTCTCAACTTATGACCACTTGGAGTAGAGTGGATACCTAGAAATCTGAAAGACTATACAGGCCAGTGATATTGCAAACCATTGTACTGTTTGTTTTTCTCCACCCAGGTCTAGCTGGATGGGAGCTAATTAGTGAGGAAACTGCTAATTGATTATGGTTATGCTTCAGTGGAAGCTATGCCTATTATTATTTTTTGGGGGAATTTGTTATTTTGGGAAGGAAAAACACGTGTGGGCCTATAATTCAATTTGTACCAAAAATACATGAGGCATTTCTTAAAATGACTTATACAAAAACAAAAACATTTATATGTAATAAAGTGCGTTTTCTAATGTTTTGAAATTACCTCTATATAAGCCATATTTTACAAGTCAATGCAAATTCTTCAAGATTGGTAATTGCTAGTTATGCAAACTGGCTAGTGTTTTTAAATGAAATCAAAGTTACAAACAGGTAGCGAGGAGGAGACAAATTTCTGGGGGCTGCACATGGGCTATTGGACCAGTTTAAGGACTTTTCATGTTAAACCTGTTTTTAAGTTCACCATTAATTAACAAAAAATACATGTGCAAACAGCAGCATAGCAAAGCAAAGCCTTAGCCAGAATACATAATTTAAAAACACTTACTTACTGGATCCCATAATGTAGCCCGTAAAAGTTACTGATATTCAATTGGCCTCTTCTAGCTACCCGCAATCCATTTGCGATTTATATGCTCAAAATCCCTGCATTTATCAAAAACGGAACACCGTCCTATCTCCTCCTTTGATGATTCAAGCCTGCAAATGTTACCAGTGGTAAAAACGCAAAATCCATATTCAATAGAAAAAATTTACAACAAGCCTTCAAACCCGTAAATGGCAAATGTATAAAAAAATGTAAGAGTACTAGATAGGACTTGCAGATGGTTAAAACACCTGTTCATAACACTGTAAAAGCAAATAAAAACACACTACTGTACTTTAAAATACTGGGAAAGTAATGAAAGGCATTATAATGTATTGCACAACAGTCTCAAGCTCGCAAATCGGCACTTTTTTTACCTTTTATTTTTGTGTTCTATTGATATTAGGAATCAATTAGTTAAATATATAACAGGCCACCCACATCTGTTTTTATTGATTTCTACATTTCTGGATTGCGAGTTGGATTGCAGATCAGACATCTAAACACTAACTGATTGTAATTTAAGCTCCATGTTTTACTGACGCCATGATGACAGTCTCATTTACTATTGGCTCTGTCTAAATTGTAACTTACCGGCTTGCTTAATTGATCATGATCATGCCCTGAAATGCTATGTATGGGTTCATGGTTTACTGTTTTAGGCTTTAGCCCTGCAGGCTTGAGTCAACTGAATACAGTTGGAAATGTAAGAAATTTCTAACCCGCAAACTTACAACCACAGGCATTGATTTATGGGCGTCGAATTGAATGGAGACAACAATTTACCTCATAAATGCACATCTTTGTACCCTTCCCCATCTTTTTAAATTATATTTTCTGCCTAAAGATTTGCATTTCTGCTGTTTGTACATGTATGTTTCATGTTAATTAATAGTGATCTTAAAAATAGGTTTAACATAAAAAAAGTGATTACAATGAGCTTTTAACTTCAAACATTTATAGACAGAATGTGATGTGTCAACCAGAGTTCCATGACGGAAGGAAAGCAATAAAGGACTGTGATAAAATGACTCATGTACACAAATCCTTGCCAAGCTGACAATCTCTCAATCCCTCACTCTCTGGCTACCTCCTTCTCCTTCTGTCTGCCTCCTCTCTCCCTCTCTCTCCCTTCTTGTCTCCCTCCCTCACTCTCTGCCTTTCTCCCTCCCTCTCTAGCTGTCTCCCCCTGACACCCTTTCTCTCCCTCGCTCTCTAGCTGTCTCCCCCTGTCTCCCTCTCTCTTGTTCTTCCTCCCTTTCTCTCTCTCTCTCCTTCTCTCCCTCTCTCTTCCTCCTTCTCTCTCTTTCCCTCCCCCCTCTGTCCCCCTCTACCTGTCCCTGTCCATATCTCCCCCCTCAAGCAGCGCAGCACAAGCGCAATAGCGAGGCAGCAAAAACACTGTAATTCTCCCGCACTGTGCGTTTCTCCCACACTGCCACCAATAAGGATGTGAGTAAGTTGAGCGTGGCGTTACTCATATCTAGTAACTATTATAGGTGACTAGTAACTTGCCATTCATAAATTATGGTATTATATGTTATATTCAGTAGTCTGTGCTGTCTCTCTCTATGCTGTCTCTGTCTATGCTGTCTCTCTGTGCACCATCTCTCCCTTCCTCTCTATGCCTACCTCCTTCTCCTTCTGTCTGCCTCCTCTCTCCCTCTCTCTCCCTTCTTGTCTCCCTCCCTCACTCTCTGCCTTTCTCCCTCCCTCTCTAGCTGTCTCCCCCTGACACCCTTTCTCTCCCTCGCTCTCTAGCTGTCTCCCCCTGTCTCCCTCTCTCTTGTTCTTCCTCCCTTTCTCTCTCTCTCTCCTTCTCTCCCTCTCTCTTCCTCCTTCTCTCTCTTTCCCTCCCCCCTCTGTCCCTCTCTACCTGTCCCTGTCCATATCTCCCGCCCCAAGCAGCGCAGCACAAGCGCAATAGCGAGGCAGCAAAAACAATGTAATTCTCCCGCACTGTGCGTTTCTCCCACACTGCCACCAATTAGGATGTGAGTAAGTTGAGCGGTGGCGTTACTCATATCTAGTAACTATTATAGGTGACTAGTAACTTGCCATTCATAAATTATGGTATTATATATTATATTCAGTAGTCTGTGCTGTCTCTCTCTATGCTGTCTCTGTCTATGCTGTCTCTCTGTGCACCATCTCTCCCTTCCTCTCTATGCCTACCTCCCTCCATCTCTCTCTCTGCCTACCTTCCTCCCTCCCCCTCTCCCTCCCTTTCTCTCCCTCCCTCTTTTTCTCTTTGTGCCTTTCTCTCTCCCTCCCTCCCTCTCTCTCTTTCCCTCCCTGCCTATGTAAACTTGCCCCTCATAAATTACGGTATTATATGTTATATTCAATTGTCTGTGCTGTCTCGCTCTGTGTGTCCTCTCTCTCTATGTGCATCCTCTCTCTCTGTGAGCCCCCTCTCTCTCTATCTGTGCCCTCTCTGTGTGCCCTCTCTCTATCTGTGAGCCCTCTGTCTTACTCTGTGCGTGTCCTTCCTGTCTCTCTCTGCACATTCAGCCTCCATCTCCCCCTCTCTCTGCCTCCCTCTCCACCTCCCTCTCTCTCCTCCTCCCGCTCTTTCTCTGCTTCCCTCTCCCCCTCCTTCTCTCTCTACCTCACTCTCTCTCTCCCCTCCCTCTTTCACTCACTCTCTCTCTCCCCCTTGCTCGCTCTCTCCCCACGTCCCTCTCCCTCCTCTCCCCCCTCTCCCCCTCCTTCACCCCCTCCCTTTCTGATCCCTCTATCTCCCTTTCCCTCTCTCCCCTTCCCCCTCTCTCTCCCCTTTTCCCCTACCCCTCCACCTCTCTCCCTCACCTCTCTTCCCCCTCCCCCTCTCTCTTTCTCCCCCCTATCTCTCTCTTTCTGTGCAGGCACATTAGCTCTGCCACGGACTATGCCACGCATGCGCATTAGCAAAGCTATGCCACACCGGCGCTGTAGCGTAGCTATGCCACCTGGCACATTAGCACTGCCTCTCTGTGCATGCACAGTTTCTCGATTCTCCATGTAGGTAAGTCAATCAGCATGTGAGTAACGCCCGCACGGAACGCATCTGCTGTTAACTATTATAGTGAATATATGTGTCCTAAAATTTCACAACTATGGGAAGAAACATATTCAATATTAAAAAAACTCACAGGATTCCCAATCTTTAGAAAACCAGAAGAGACACTATTACGGCTACCTATATCAAATGTATCAAAAGACACACAACTCCTAATAAATCAAATATTTTTAGTCTCAGGTGTGCCCACATTTTTTTGCTCCCTCCATTCCAACTTTTGTTAGGTATGAAGAATCTTATTATGAATGCATGATAGAAATCTTGGAAATGACCATTTAAGGTTTATTTATCCAAGGCTGTTAAAAATAATTATGAAAAAAGGATTATCAAGTTATTTTTAAATTGTAGTCTAAATTACACTGCCTAAAAACTTGTTACTTTTACTGATTCCGAATATCATAATAAAACTAGCTAGATGTTTTAGTTACTCATTTCTCATCAATAATTTTCATGTTGAATTATTAAAAAAATTATATCTAATATTAAACTTAGTTTTAAAGTTGTTGATCTCGGTTAATTACTAGATTAATAAAGGGAGCAGTTTTCTCTAGCAGCTACACTTTTTGATGCAAAGTTACCATATATCAACACAATTTTCTCCATTGACCAGGGACTTGCTGAGTTAAAATGACTTCCCTTGACAAAAAATAATTAGGAACAATTGTTTGAAATCTTATTTAATTGGATTGCTCTAAAAGCCCTTTATACATGTCTGCCAGCTAAATAAGCAGAAAGATAACACTCTGGCGACCAAAACATTCCGTAAATCAACTGCCACTAAAAATCTTTTGTGGTATTAATGTCATCATCTTCCCCACCTAGTCCACAGCATTCCATACAGACAGTATCTCTGTCTGATGTGTATTTGTACAGCAGAAATTTATTTTTAAATTCAAGCTAAAGATCCATATTCACGGTTCAAAGAACGAGGTTACTCCCATAACATTTTGAAAAAAGTTTATGCCTACGCTAAGAGTCAACCGAGATCTCAATTGCTACAGGCAAACAAAACTAAAACAATTGGAAATACAGGAATTATTAGGCTCATTGGAACCTATAACTCCAGCAGTGAACTTTTAAAAAGCATTTTGAAAAAACATTGGCACATACTAAGGAGTGATGTTGAACTAAGTGAGGTTCTACCTGTCAATCATTTGATAACAATTTGAAGAGCACCAACCCTGAAGGACAAAATTGTGCATAGTCATCTTTCTACAGTAGACCATAAAGGCACAAAGTGGTTAACATAGAATCCGATAGGCTCATTTAGTTGTAAAGAATGCAAAGCTTGAATACACATGGCACCCACCAAAACATTTAAGTATTCCTTGAAAGACCCAGAATACACAATACGGGACGGTATTAACTGTCGCTCAACATCTGTGATTTATATGGCGGAATGCCGCTGTGGTCTGCAATATGTGGGAAAAACTTGCAGACAACTACGTAGGTAATCTGAATATAGAATGGTTGCATTCATAATAATCTTATGTATAATATTAAGATTGTCGATTTGTTAATTTTCTTTATCTATAAAGCTGTCTGAATTTGAAGCCCACATTATATCAGATAGTGTTCTGTTATACGCAATGACGTCGTTACGCCTAAGCGGCTGCGTCATGACATTACATTGTGATGTCATAATCCAAGATGGCAACGCCCAGGGTAATTAAACAGGCCTTTCGCCACCATTAGCTCCATTTCCCCCTGAATAATCTGCTTCGCTAAGATATTTAAACGGACAGACAGGTTTTTATATTGCTTTTGTGTACCCAGTCACTTAATCCTTATAGAGCAGGGCACTAGTTAACACCCCTAATTGACCATGGTAACAAGACTATAATAGGGAGTCAGACAGTCAGGTCCAAGCTTCATGGGCACCTTCATAAGGCTTTCTTAGAGGGACATAAGTTCATGATGTAAGCAGGCCCCACTGTTATTGCCACTTGGCTGGGTATTTTAGATATATATGTATTTTTATGATTATCATACACTAGCTAATTGCCTGTCAAAAAATGACGGCAATAAAATTTGAAGCCATGGCAATGCTGTTTGCAACACAATGTAATGCTTTTGCTCCTCTGAGGACCTATGGTGCTCATTGCGTGTCCTTAAAGTTTCCTGCTTTGCAACGATCACCTTTGGCGCTCATCGTAAAGACAGATATAAAAGTAGAGTGTAAAATATACAATTTGTTTAATACAGTGAATTAATAAATTAATATGAATTAAAAAATGTAATATACTTTACCTATTGATATTTAATATGCAGCAATCAATATCCTGAAGAGCTAAGAATCTCTTTTGATTTTCCTGCATCAGAAAATGTACAGTTGGAATGTTGATCCCTGAGGAGAAAGTGTAAGCAATGTGCCAAGTCTGCTGTGTAAATAGGCTGCGTGTGCGAGGCCAAACTGTTTGTGTAGGCATGTAAAGCACCATTTTAGAATCGTAATGTTATTATTTGCAAGTTAGTGTTGTAAAATAGCAGTTTTTTTATATGTGTTACTTGGCTCGTGAGCATTTTCCATCCGTTGTAATGGTATATTTTGTATCTCCTACATTCCTGGCTAACTCGTACGTGCCTGGCGGTGATTTGCGAGCCTCGGTCTCCTTAAGCCTTGTTTTCATTTTTTTCGCCTAATTCGGCTTAAATTTGCGTGCAACCTCACTCCCAGGCATCCTGGCGTTCCCCCCTGTGCTGTGTGTGAGTGTGTTTTTGTTTTATTTTTTTAATTCTTTATTTTTTAGTGTTTTTCGATTTCCGCGGTTCAGCCGTTAATTTAGTATTTTTGCAAGGTTTTTTCTTTTTTTGCCCCCGAGTTTCCGCGGTCATTCCTGGCTAACTTGTACATGCCTGGCGGTGATATGCGCTCTTTGGTGTCCTTTAGCCGCATTTGAATTTTTTCGCCCGCCATTTTTTTTCTCGCTTAGTAGATTTTCTAGTGCCAAAATTCGGCAAATTCAGCTTAAATTTAAAATTTTTGCCCCCGAGATTCCGAGGTCGTAATTTTTTTTCTAAGTCCTGCATTCCTCAACTGCTTGCAGGCAAGTCCCGCGTGTTTCAATGCCTTAACTGTTCGCCTTGCTGTGCGAGGCTCGTAGGAGCGCTTTTGGCGCTCATCTTGTCTAAGTCCTGCGTGTTTCAATGCCTCAACTGCTCTTTGGCGCCTTTAGCGCTCATTGCCTAAGTGCTCCAACCTCGGAAGGCTTATATGCGTCAAAGGCTCGGTTCGTGTAACAACCACTCGCAGTTTGACAACTATTATATGTGACTAAAGATATCTGTGTGTATTGAAATTTTGTAAAACCAAGGGATATTGTGAAGTTGCAGCATAATGTGTTATGTACATCATTGTTACAATTTAATGAATACTATAACTGTATATATCTGTATGTATAGCAATTGTTTGGTATTTAAGGGATATTGTGTAGGCTTTGGTATTTTCTTTCAAAAATATATTGCACTATCACAATGTAATCATTACCCTTATTACCATTAGACTTGTACCTGATAGTTTTTAAAGACTATTATTTTTAAACATTATTATTAAAAGTTAAATGTTAATGCGTCTATCTATGCATTGCTTATTACTGTAAATAGAGTACTTTGAAGCCTTTGGGGACCTTCAGTTCTCCAGGATTTTGTTTTGATATATTATATTTTATTACTCTATATCTATTGGGTTGTATTGTGATACAGCTAAATTCCCTGTTCTATCTTCATGATCTTGTCAAAATGGAGACAGTCAGTTCAACTTTAAATTATAGCATTATAACCTGTGAAAGTGAAATAAATATCGAATATTGTTATAAACTCCTTAAATAAAAATTTTGTTAATGAAAATACATAATTAAAACAGTCTATTAACTATCTTAATGTATGTGCAGTTGGACGTTATAATTTTGCAGTTCTTATAAAGAATACAATTTAAATATAGGATTACAATTATAAAAAGTTGAATATATAATGTTTTTATTTTATTAACTTTGTATGTAATTGAGCATACATTTAAACATTTACATTTATATAAATGTATTCTTCAAGTGAGTGCACAAGGACATTACCTGATAGTTCTAGTACAGTATAAAGAGGATTAGTACTCATGGGAATACAGACCTCCTCATAATAGAGTTTCTCTCACTAACTTTAACCCTTTTTCCATCCTATTGTTTGAAACTTATTGACTGTTTAATCATATATCACATTGTCATACAATTGAACAGCTAAGCGCATTACAATGCTGTGCCATTAGGTCAAATGTTTGTAAGTAAATACTGAAGCAGTTTTAAATAATGTCAGATAACCTGATGTTGAGATAAGTTAATCTTTATTCAATCTCTATGGTTACACCACAAAAGAGGGATAAAAATACCCTATGCGAAAAAACCTAAAGAACAAATATATAACAAACAATTAAATGACTACCTGTGAATATGGGGCTTACACAAGCAAAACTTCTACTGGATTCTATTGTTCACTGAAGTCAGATATGTTTGTTATTAAATTCATCACTTCTAACCAATGGACAGTCTAGTCTCACTGTTACATACATTGAGTTAAGACATTATGCTTTGGTTCTATTATACTTTTTACATCTCCTTATTTACTCATTTGATGTATTGTGTGAATAAAATATGTAATTAGAATTTTGCCATTATTATTTTCAACAAAATTGCTCCACAACTTCCTACAGTATTCCTTTGTGTTGTCAGAACTGTGTCTGCTTACAGTCAAAGACTTTGAGTTAGCGTCCTTGCATTTGTTACCAGTGAATGCTAGCTTGTTTAGCTTGTTATCATGAGATGGATGGAAGTGTATGGTACAGATTCACATGTTAGTTACATCATATGTCACCAAAGAAACAGCAGTAAAATGGAACTATTATGAATGAAAACATTTAAAATAAGGATGTCAGATTTGGTCTGCATCAAACTATTATTCTATGACCAGATTGGTTATATATATATATATATATATATATATATATATATATATATATATATTTGAATTCTCTTTCATATGTATACATTTTCGGGAACTATTATGTGACACGTGCTCCCATTTGCGAGTGACTGCACAACTATTGGAACAAACCTCTTCATAATACAATTTTTCTCAATAACTTTAACTCCATTTACTATACACCATGCTGTTTGAAGCTCATTGACTGTGTTTAATTACCTGTCAATTCCTCCCTGCCAGCTGAATGACAATGTCCTACCATTAGGTCAAATATTTGTATGCACATAAAAAAATGTCAGATAACCTGAGGCAGTGATAGGTTTATCTGATCAATCCTTATGCATACACCATACAAATGCGGCAAAAATAGCCACAAAACCTAAAGAACAAATATATAATGCACAAAGATACATACACATAAAGATATACACACCCAAAAAGCACACTCAATCATTTTCACAAAGATACATAAATACACCAGATATTTTTTCTTCTTCTTTTGTTTAATATATATACAATATATATATACTATTGTGTGTCTAATATAAACACAATTTGTGATTAAATTACTGTAATCAATATAAATATATGTTTGGGTTCTATTGCCTAATATATGGGTTGTATATATATTTTTCTGTATTATTTATTTTACTAATAGAACTGGACTGGTACAATATACCCGTATATACTCGAGTATAAGCCGACCCGAGTATAAGCCGAGGCACCCATTTTACCACAAAATACTGGGTAAAATGAGTGACTTGAGTATAAGCCGAGGGTGGGAAATGTGCTGCCCCCTGTGTCCCTCTTGTGCTCTCTGTGTCCCCCTCTCTCTCTGTGTCTCTTCTCCCCTCTCCCTTCCCTGTGTCTCTTCTCCCCTCTCCCTTCCCTGTGTCTCTTCTCCCCTCTCCCTTCCCTGTGTCTCTTCTCCCTCTCCCTTCCCTGTGTCTCTTCTCCCTCTCCCTTCCCTGTGTCTCTTCCAATCTCTCCCTTCCCTGTGTCTCTTCCCCCCTCCCTTATCACCCTCCTTAACCCCACTCCTCAACCTCCCTCCTCATCCTCAACCTCCCTCCTCATCCTCAACCTCCCTCCTCATCCTCAACCTCCCTCCTCAACCTCAACCTTCCTCCTCATCCTCCCTCCTCATCCTCCCTCCTCATCCTCAACATCCCTCCTCATCCTCAACCCCCTCCTCAACCTCCCTCCTCATCCTCAACCCCCTTCTCAACCTCCTTCCTCAACAACCCCATCCTCAATCCCCTTCCTCAACCCCCCATCCTCATTCTCTCTCCTCAACCCCCCATCATCAACCCCCCATCCTCAATCCCCCTCCTCAGCCCCCCATCCTTATCTTCTCTCCTCAACCCCCCATCCTCAACCCCCCTCCTCAACCTCAACCCCCCTCCTCAACCCCTCCTCCTCATCCTCAACCTCCCTCCTCATCCTCAACCTCCCTCCTCAACCTCCCTTCTCAACCCCCCATCCTCAACCCCCTCCTTAGCCTCAACCCTCCTCAACCTTAACCCCCCTGAACCCCAACCCCCCCTCCTCAACCTCCCTCCTCAACCCCCCATCCTCAACCCCCCATCCTCATCCTCTTTCCTCAAACCCCATCATCATCCTCTCTCCTCAACCCCCCTCCTCAACCCCTCCTCCTCATCCTCAACCCCCTCCTCAACCTCCATCCTCATCCTCAACCCCCTCCTCAAACCCCCTCCTCAGCCCCCCATCCTCATCCTCAACCCCCATCCTCAACCTCCCTCTTCAACCTCAACCCCCCTCAACCCCAGACCCCCTCAACCTGCCTCAACCCCAATCCCCCTCCTCAACCCCCCTCCTCAGCATAAACCCCCCTCAACCCCCCTCCTCCACCTAAACCCCCCTCAACCCCAACCCACCTCCTCAACCTCAACCCCCCTCAACCTCCCCCCTCAACCTGCCTCAACCCCACCCCCCTCTCCTCAGCATAAACCCCCCTCAACCCCCCTCCTCCACCTAAACCCCCTCAACCCTCAGGAGGGGGGTTGAGGAGGGGTTTATGCTGAGGAGGGGGGTTTAGGTTGAGGAGGGGGGAAAGAAAGACACGGGGTGTAGAGAGACACACGGGAGGGTTAGAGACACACACGGGGGGGGGGGGGTAGAGAGACACGGGGTGGTTAGAGAGACACAGGGGGGAGAGTGACTCGAGTATAAGCCGAGGGAGCCCTTTTTTAAGTTGGCTTATACTCGAGTATATACGGTTCTATCTTTTCATCAATCTGCTTATCGATACAGTATTCCAGATCAGCAAGATTTAAAATGTATTATATGAATAAAAACTCTAAATTGTGAATAAAGGTCTTACATATTGGACACAATTTCAGAATTAAAATGTTTGGGGTATGCGGATAAAACACAGATTCACCATATAGGCTGAAGAAAGATTATTTTTTTAAATTCGTACTTGTAGTATGAA